>CANXYC011681447.1:0-11652 GCA_948193065.1 Aleurites moluccanus
ATTCAGTAATTTCAGGGAAGATTCAGGAAGGAAGATAAAATTATAAATCTCTTTTAGGTTATATCCTTATCATATCAAAAGATGATATAAGGAGACAAAGTAGAGGATGCTAGCTGCTTAACACTTGGACCCATATGAAAAGGATCTTTTCATTTTCCTCCCCACACTTGTTTCTTCATTTCCATATGAATTTTGATGATTTCCTTTTTCAATATGATTTTTTCCAATGGAAGGTATAAGCAAGTTGGAATTTTGACTACCTTTTTCTAATAGTAAGAATCTATTTAATATAATTAAAAGTGTTGAAAATTTGAAATTTTAATTATTAATATATAAATGGTTAATCAATTAAATACCGTGATAAGTTAAAAATTAATATTATTAATTAAGTACTTTTTATGATAATAATTTTAATGACAGTAAAATTATTGTCACAAAATATATAATTTCTTATAATGATTATTAATTGTCATATTATATAATTATTGAATTTAATATACTATTTTTTTAGTGATCTAATTAATTTTATATAAATAAATTTTAATATTTATCTACATATAAATTTTTACGTATATATAATATAATTGAATATTGACAGCTTGAAGTTATATCAAGTAAGAGAATTTAGTGAAAGTGAATCTCAAAAATTTATTTTATTTGAAATTATACAATTACCATATGAATTTAATATTATCAAATTGAATATCATAGAGAGAGTTTAGTGAATGACAGAAATTCATTTTTGGTGTGCAAAGCAATTATAAATACGTATGCTTTTTATTTTAAAGCAACCCTTAAAAGGGAAATCTTACAAGGAATCTACCAAGATATGCCTGCATGCATCTCATCAAAATTAGTATTATTTTGTACTATGAACCAAACTCACTATAATTAATTACAAAAATACCTTTTAACAACAAAATCTATTAACTATTAAAATATAAAAATATAAAAATTTGGCATTGATAACAATTGGTCATATGATCATCTTATGCATAAAAATTCTATGACTTAGTTTATAGTTTATGAGTTGATATCAGATCATTAATAATTAGTTTATAATCTAACGTAATTAATTAGATTTATATAAAAAAATTTCTATGATCAATTAATAATAAATATTTATAATTAATTAATTAATATCAAAATGAAATATAATATAATCAACATGTATTATATTTGATAAATGATTTTGAGACAAAACAACATTCAACACAATAACTTTGATTTTCATAATGATCATATGGTGGTGATATAATTGAAATGTCTATTGGACAAAATTGTTTTCGTGGAGTTATGATTTTAGAACATTTTTTATGGAAGTTAGGAAAAAACATCATCAGGCTCTTGAATTTTCACATTTTTATTTATTGACCTTTTATAGCTTAATTTTTGTTAATTAAGTTCTCAAAATTTCATCACATTAAGTCCTTTTTTATAGGACTTGATGGAAGTGAGGAGCATGTGCATTAAAAGTACGTATACTGGTAAATCAAAGCTGATTGGGAATTGATCTGCTGACATGTAAAATACTCTCGGCATATTAAAAAATGATGTCGTTTCAACCCAAAACATATCAAGCCTTCATGAAGCACCAACGACATCGTTTTATCAGCTTATTATATTAAACCCAAATAAGAAACCTAATTTCTTTATTCAGTTCTAAATCTCTCAATCGATTGTTGGTAAACACTTTGTCTTTGTTTCCTTCTAATCACTCCAAAACGATCTAAGCGAAAAGGGGTGTTTTTTTTTTTATATATATCTTTGTTTGTCTGTGGGGTGGGAATCATAACTTTTTCTCTCTTAAAATCTATCGAAGTGAAAAAAGGTGGAATTCGCTGTCCAGGTCGCTTTCTTTTGGGAATCTAAAAAGAGTTGAAAATTTTATGCTCATGAAAGGTACAAAATTGTTTTGTTTGGTGATTATAATATTTTATATTGTTGGTGGACCACAATATCTACTGTATTTATTTTTCTATTTGTGGTTCATGTTGTTATATTTGGTATGCGACATCTTAGTTATTTAATAGTTTTATGTTGTTTGTGGTCCCTTTTGTTGAAAAATTGTATTGTATTAGGTATTTTGTTTGTATACCAAATTAGGGTTTTGATGCATGCAATTTTGGATTTTATCTATATATTAAATCGGGGCTTTTGTTGCATGTGATTAAATTAGGATTTTCTCTGTATAATATTCGTAAATTTGATGCATTTGATTAAATTAGGGTTTGGGCCATATATAAATTTAGAACATTAATTTAAGGTTTTGTATAACTTTAATGTTAATTTTAAAATTAATTAAATTTGGTTTAGAATGCGTGTAATAGTGAATTAAATAAATATTTTTGAATGTATAATATTGTGTATTACTGCCTGTATATTATGGTTCTTATGATTGTGTAATTTGAAAATGCAGAATGGCTGACTTGTTTGTGAGATTATTAGTTTATCATAATGGTTATTTTATGAAAAATGGCAAATGGGAATACGGTGGGGTTCTGTTAGTGTCCTTTAACATTCATTTGACATGGATTTAATGTCATACCCAAATGTAATGTCATACATATTAGACCTAGGGTATAGCAAGATTTGTGGACTATATTTAAGGATGAGAGTGAAAATTTTCATTTAGTAAAAGATGATGCATCCTTGTCTAGGATGTATAATATTGAATCAGGGGAGGATATAATATTTTATATTAACCACACTAGCACATTAAGTGGTGAGAATACAAATTGTGGTTTTCAAAGCCAACCCTTTGTTAAAATTGTAGAATCTTTAGGGGTTAGTGAATGTGTTAGGGTAGGGGCAAACACTAGTGAAGTTGTGCCAGGTGAGGGTAGTAATACTTTTTCTGTGTTAGGGGGGCAAGCACTAGTGAAGTTAGTAAGAATGGGCCAAGTATTACTGGTGTTCATAGGTTAGGAGTTGATGGGATAGGGGCTGGTAGTAGTGTTAGTAGGGTAGATGTAGATAAGGTTGTTGAGGATGAATCCTTTGAAGATGAGGAGGATTATAAGGATGAGAATCATCAAACTTTTGATGATTTATTATTAGATGTGAATGTACTTTCTGATGAAGATGATGAGGAATTGTAGGAAGTTAGAAAAAAGTTAAGGAGTTTAAGAAAAATTTAACAATAGTATTCATGGTGGGGAAGATGGGGAGGCTAATTAGAATAATGTTAATGAAGTAGATGAGGAGGTTGAAGAGGAAGATGTTGTTGATTTTGATGACGAGGATGATGATGTTTATAGAGCAACAGAGGATGGGAATGAAAGTGAATATTATGATAGCTCATACTACGGCAACTACTATAGTCTGTCTAATGAAGCGGTGAGGAGGAAAAGTAATAGGGTGAGGTTTGATGCATAGGCTTAGATACCTGTATTTTGTCTAGGGATGGTATTCCTTAATGTTAAGCAAAGTAAAATGTCACAACTAGGTTTTCTATCCTTAAGGCAGAAGGGGTTAGATATGTTGAAAAATGAGAAGAAAAGGGTGAGAGTGAAATGTGCTAAAAACTGTCTATGGTTTTTTTTTGTTGGTAGTGAGTCCAATGATGATATATTGACAGTTAAAACCTACCACCTACATCACAAGTGTCGTAGGGTACATAAAAATAAGTTTGTTACAAGTTCTTTCCTTGTTAAAATGTTTAAGAATAGGATTGTTCAACAACCCAATATTACCTTGAGTGGATTGAAGAATTTATTCTACACTAAGTTGAAATTGCATGTGAATCTCAGTGTATGTAAGAATACAAAAAAAAAAAAAAAGTTATGAGAGATTATTGGGGACTATAGAGCTGAATATGCTCTTTTGCATGATTATGTAGAAGAGATTAAAAATAGTAATCTTAGTACAACTTACACAGTGATATCCTCTAAGGATAATGAAAGTGAGAAAAATGAATTTCTTATATTTTATATCTATTTTAAAGGTGCAAAGAAGGGATGGGTGTCAGGATGTAGGCCCATATTAGGTATGGATAGCTGTTTTTTGAAAGGTATTTGTCAGGGATAATTGTTATATACTATGGGGAGAGATGAGAACAATCAAATGTTCCCATTGGCTTAGGGAATGGTCCAGGTTGAAAACAAAAAGAATTGGGGATGGTTTCTAAAATGTCTAAAGCATGACTTGACTTTAAGAGATGGAGAAGGCTATACAATTATTTCAGACATGCAAAAGTTATAATTAATTTTATTTTAATTCCATTATATATTAGACTTTTATTAAATGGGGATGTACAATATTGACTTTTTATATTATTTTTTTATGGGTTTTAGAGAATGCTATAATCAAACACTTACCTTAAATAGAGCATAGGATGTATGCAAGATGCATCTATGCAAATTGGGCTAAGAAATGGAGAGGTGATGAAAAGAAGCTTGCTTTCTAAAGGTGTACTAAGTCCACCTTTGTGTAGCAATTGAAGGACAACTTAAAAACAATAGAAGACCTGGGTGAAGGCATAGTTAATGATGTGCTTCATTATCTTTTGCCTCAGTGGACAAAGGCATTCTTCAACCCAGCCATTAAGTGTGATGTTGTGGACAACAACTTATCTATAACCTTTAATGGATGGATATTAGATGCTAGGTAGTAGTATCTAACCAAATGTGATTGGTTGTATTACTTTAATTGTTAATAAACATATTATGAATTTCTAATGGTTTGTTTTGATGTACGCTAGGTGCAAGTTTATTGTAACCAAGCTTGAAGAGATCAGAGTTCAAGTTATGAAGAGGATTGCAATCAATAGAAGGTTTGCAAGTACTTAGATATCAAACATTGCACCAAGAGCTATTGTCAAAGTTGACAAGAATATGGAGCTTGCTTATTACTGGTTTGTGGACTGCAATGGGGACTAGGGCTATGAAGTGGCTAATATCTATAATATGGCCAATAAACACTGTGTAGATTTAGCCAAGTGGACTTGAACCTGCAGAGATTAGGACTTAACTGGTCTACCTTGTCCTCATGCAATATGTGCAATCCATTCCGAAGAAGATGTGGTTGACAAATGGATTGCATACTGGTATTAGAAGGAGATTTACTTGAAGGCTTATGAGTTTTCATTGAAGCCTGTAAGGGCAAGAATTTTTTTTTTACCACATATTGATAATGAAGTAATAGAGCCTCTAGCATCAAACGAAATGCCAAGAAGGACTAAAAAATAGAAAAAAAAAAAGACAAGGAAGAAGTAAAAAAAAAATTGGAAAGCTTAGTAGGAGTGGGAGGCAAATGACTTGCAGTATATGCAAGTCAAAGGGACATAATGTGAGAAGTTGTCCTAAAAAAATAAAAGTTTCAAAGGTAATCTAATCTAAATTTGTTTGTCATGCAAAAGTTATATTTCAATAATATTGAGCATTGTCATTAATGGATGTCATTGTTTTTTTTTTATTGACAAAAAAAGGAACCAATGTTTCTGTTATGAGAAAGAATCAGAAGAAAATACCAACTGCAAAAGAGAAAGCTAGCGTAGCATATGAGCAAATCATGACTCAATTTATGACAAAAAGAGAGCTGCATAATTAGCAAAAGATCAAGCACAGAGACTGAAAGATCCAACAAAAGACAAGCACACAGACCAAGCATACCCAAGCATAAAGTTCAAGAATACCTTAACAAGATAACATTGCATAGTTGTTTGCAAAACATCAGAAACAAAGTGCAGCTGCATTTCAGGAACGTGTAATGGCTAGTGCTAACATGATGAGACCACACATGAAACAATGAGGCCATGGCAACCAAATAGGCCAGTCTACTCAACTATGATCAAAAAATAAGATCAGATATGAAACACTATCTATAAGTAAATGTTAATCCAATTAACTTTTAATTTCATACAGCAAACTTAAGATATTTGTAAATGCTATGTAATGTAGGCAAGAAGTGTTGTAGCAAAAGTTGACTATGAGCTCCAGGGAATGCAGTAGAGAGGGCAATCTGCAATTAGCAGTAGCCAGCTGTGAGGCCTCGCCCGAGCACCTCCTCCTGCGGATCCAAGGGATCACGGATGCTCTCATTTTTTTAAGGATGATTTCTCACAGATTGAGAGGCGAAAAATAATTTTGACGTTTTGAAGTCGCCAGCTTAAGTTATTTTTGTTGAGAAAATTTAAGGTAAAACCCAATTTGACATAAATTTTATCCCAAAGGAAAATAAGTGCACTAGTCTTTGAAACCAGAGAGGATTCGGGGATTAGGTTTTCGGTTGGTACGAGTCCAAGGGGTGTAAAAAATCAATGTTCACACCAGTGACAGTTTCAGAGAGATGAAATGAAAGTTGGGAAGAACAAAAAGAAATTTAGTGCAATTCAGTAAATCAGTTATTTTGTTTGGGAGTTCATATTTTGTGTTTTTTAGTATTTTGGGGTTGATAGGATTGGATATTGATATGTTTAGGAGTCAATATATTTTGGAGTACATATTTATGGGTGTTCATAGGAAGTGACTGCTGATATTTTGCCAAACAGTCACTCACTTTGATATTTTGAACAGTTTTAGTTATCTGCTCTTTACCTATTAAAGTATTTTGGGTGTTGATAGGATTAAGTGTTGATAGGTTTGGGAGTCAACATATTTTGAAATTGATATTTTTGGGTGTTGATATGTGTCATTAGCTTTGATATTTTGAATATTTTTTGGTAATTTGCTTTTTGATTGTTAAAGTAGAGCATTGTCATAATTAGCTATAACTGTTAAAGCATATGTACAGTTAAGATACCTTTGGACGTATACATTTGATGTAATTTTTTGGCCAAGGATAATGGCTTATATATATTAATATATCTTTAAATTTATGGCTTCTGGTATTTGTTTTATGATATTCATTTTGCTTTTTGCTTCATTTATTTGTAAAATAAGTTATGGTAATGATTTAGTAAATTTAGCAACACTCAACACTCCAAAAACTAAACACTCCAAACTTAAAATGGTATAACAAAACTCAAAAATAGTATAACAAATGTCATAAATCAATATTGATGGCCTAACAAACAAACAATAAAATTTACTATAAAATTGCACAAATCAAGGTTAATCCTTAATTTTCATTTCATTTAATAGGTCACATTTACATTGTAGCCTTTTATACTTTAAAATACACATCACCTTCACTAACAATCACAACTACTTTTATTCATTCATTATTTGATACATAAACAAAAACATAAATACTAACATGCCTAGCCTAAACGAATTCTTCTATTGTTTCAGCTTCTAGATGCACTTTACATTCTCCTTAATCTCCATTTTTAGCATCTCTACCTCTACTTTCAATTGTACCAAATGATGTTTAATTTCTCCACTCTCTGCAGCCCCTTTAAACATTTGAACTTGTGATCTGTGGCTGGATATTTGTTCTCTCATCAATTCATCATGCCATACAAAGAAGTTACAGAACCTTCTCTACTGACCCAAAATCACCAAATCAACCAAATATCCAAAAAAAAATAATCAAAATTTCACCAAAACAGCCGTAAAACAAACAAACCCAGTATAAAGAAAAAAATTATCGCAATTAAAAAATAAATGTAATATCTGCCATTTTTAGTGTTTTTATTGATTTTGTATGTTTGGAGAATTATTTAATTTTAAATATGTATGTTGAGAATTTCAGAAATTCTGAAAATTCAGATGCAGGATATTGTGATGATAATTGCATGGACTTAAAGACATAATTTGATAAAGTGTAAAACATAAAAGTTGTGAGTTTATGTCATGATTATAATTTTGTAAAATGGTTTGGTAAAATTCTGTATAAGTGATGAGTTGTGTCTATTTGAGCAAGGCTGGTCTGGTTGAGTGTTTCTGCAGGAATGCAGTATCTGTTTGAAATTTCTAGGAATGACTGAGGCAGAATTAGTTTAAGGTGTGAACATGAAAAATGTTCCTTTGTATGTTGAGATGATGGCTATAAAATTTCAGAATTTTTGGATAAGTATATCTCAGTGGATAGTGATCTTTCTCAAGGTTATTCGGTTGGATTTTGGGGCAAAAGTCTTGGTGATTTTTGGAGAGTCACCATGATCTGTGTGTTGGTCCTTATGATTTGACATTTTGATATGTTGTGCCCCTGCATGTCTATTTTGAGTGGCAGAAAGAATTAGTAAGTTTAGATATTTGTAGCTCATTTGTGAGCTGGCTAAGCGTGAGATGTCTACAGAAGGTTTAACTTAGAGAAATTTTGGCATGGCAAGCCAGCAAAATGAGAGGAGGCATTTTGCGAACTGGCAATGCGAAGTGGTGAGGTGAGTTTGCCGAGGTGGCAATTCGTGAAGAGCTTTGCCAAAGAAGATTTGGCGAAGAAGAAAGGCAAGGTGGCATTATGCGAAGAGGGAAATGTGCGAAGTGGCAGTTCGCGAAGTGGAAAAGAAGCATTGTTGAGGTGGCATATGAGAGGAAGAGTTCGCGAGGAGAGTTTGGCGAGGTAGCATATGCGAGGTGACATATGCGAGCGGGAATGTGCAAAGTAGCATTGCCGGATCAAGTTTGGCGAGCTGGAAGTGCGAGCTGGGAATGCGAAGTGGGAATGGCGAGCTGGCTTAGGCGAGGGAGCTTTGCCGAGGCAGATTGGCAAGCTGGTTGGCGTGTTTCTGGGGCAATGTTTATTTAAACCCAGCAACCCCAGTAGCGATTTCTCACGATTTTTCTCTTTTTCTTCTTCTTTCGTTAAGTCAGTCTTTTCTTAGAATTATTTCCATTTTATTTTCTAAGGCATTAATAATCAAATTAATGCATTAGACTTCTAGATTAGTCTATATTAAGGCAGAAATCATCAGATTTGAGCAGTAATCTCAGAAATTTCAGTTTGAAAGAAATAAGGTAAATTTTCTTCCTAAGTTATTTTCTTTAGATTTATTTAAGTTTATGGGTTAGGATAATTAATGTTGGGTATATAGAATTTATTGCAAGCAATTTAAAGTCATTAATGGTAATTAATGTGGGAGAAATTAGATTGGTGAAACTGCCATGAGCAGTAACTCCAAAAATTTAATACAGAAATTTCTTTAAGAGATCAATAAAATTATTGTTGGGGATACAGAATAGAGACTTTAAGATAATTAATTAATATGAAATCATGTTGAATAATATTGATTTGGAGAAAACCCTAATTTTGTATATCTGGGGAATTTCTTAGGAGAAGAAATTCAAATTGATTGAGGAATTAAAGTGAGCAGATTTCTAAAGAGAAATTTAAGAGAAATTTGTGTAAGAGGTAAGTATGAACATCTTATTTGCTTATCATTATTTGAAACTTAATATGACCAAGTATTCTCATACTTGTTACTCAATTGTTCATATATGTATATTTGTATAATGTGAATGACTTGATCAATTTTCTTGGATCAAGTTCATATACTTCTTATTTGTTAACCCAATTTGAATGATGTTATATGATGATGGTCTTGCGGCCAATATGTTTCCTATGAGATTGAAACCCATGACCGAGGATAGAACGCTCTTCCCAATGAGAGTAAATTCATTGGTCCATTATGCACTTTGGGAGGCCAGCTGATAGGTTTTTATCAGTGTTCCACCTAGAGGGGGCCATGAGCTTTAGGCGCATGCTTGGCCAAGCATGTGTGCACGTTAAGGTAGCAAGGCTACCGATACGTATGTTATGATATGAGATCAGTTCTATCAGATGAGATTTAAAAATGCCATTCTTTGTGAGCATTCTACGTTCTAAATATGAACCATGATTTGATATAGCTAAATTATTATGAATACCATGTTTCTTTTAAATAACGTTTATGATTTCTTTTCTACCTATATGTATAAATATTGTTCATGACCATGATTGAATATTCAGGCTTTTGATTTAATATGTTCATATCTTACTGAGTTGAAGGCTCACTCCTCTTCAGTGGATTTCAGGTGATAGCTTAGCTCGTGAGGGAGCTAATACAGAGGATCGGGCTTCTTGACTTATTTATTCTAAGATGCTTCATTGTAATAACTTTTGAGATATTTTGTATATTTTTAATTAATGGTATTATGATACAATATGTAATGGGAGTATACTCTAAAACTCTGTAGTTAGTCATTTAAGGATACTAGTATATTTTGATGTATGGTTGTTACCTTTTGGGTACTCTTGTTCCTCAGTGATGTGAGATGTCTCTTTTGATCATTAAGGAACAAGAGAAAGATATGAAATGATAATAGAAAGATATGATTGATATTTAACTATATGTATGGAAATGATCACTGTATGATAATGTATGATTTTGTGATTGATATAATAATGTGATGGTATATGAGATTCATGATTTATGAGTTTTACGGGTTTATGGTGGCCTTAAACCTACCCTTACCCTAGGACCGTCACACCACTGGAGTTGGGTTGTGACAATAAACCTCAATGTCAGAACACTTGTGGAATATCCTCCTTGGATTTCACTTCGACCGTAAGACCATTGTTCATATGCGTCTTCCATAACAACACAGACACATTACTTTCTCCTACTATGCAATTTGTAATCATAGAAGCAATTGATACAAAAGATCAAGATGGAGAAGCTTCTGATTCCATTCTCAGTATTTCAAAAAAGAAATAGAAGGAATGGTACGAAATTGGAAGAAAAAGATTCAACAAAGAAGAATCAGTAAAGAGATCAGTCTTAGGAACGATTTAGGGTTCTAAATCATAAATGGGAGGAGATAAGCTGATAAAACAATGTCGTTGGCGCATCATGAAGGCCTGATATGTTTTGGGTTGAAACAATATCGTTTTTTAATATATCAGGTATATTTTATATATCATCAGTTAAATTCCTAGTCAGCTTTCATTTATCAATATACGCGCTTTTAACATGCGTGCTCCCCACTTCAGTCAAGTCCCATAAAAAAAAAACTTAATATGATGAAAAATAAAAGTGTGAGGGTTTAATTGATAAAAATTAAACTACAAAGTGTCAATAGATAAAAATGTGAAAATTTTGGGTCTGAGGATGTTTTTTTTTCATTCAAATTAGTTAATCCATTCATCACGGCTTCTTGGACCACATTAATTTTTGACTCACTTTGTCTTAATTAAAACATTTCTTTCTCTCATTATTGAATGATTTCTACCACATCCACATCACGGTTTCTTGATTTTGTGGTAGACATTCAATTTGAATAGTAAATGATTCTAAATATTTAATTTGTATCATTCTAATTATTGGAATTATTTGTGAGTTTTTGAATGTTACAAGTTCATTTCCCAATTTCCAAATGTAGTATGAAGCATATGGATAGACTTATTACTCATTCAGTTTTCTCAAATCATTTTTCAATATATATTTTTTTATTTTTTTATACATCAAAAATACTGATGAAAATTATTATGATTGAAATCCTTGACCTCTTGTACTACGAAACACTCTCAATAATTAATTAATTAACCTTCATCCACTGAAAATAAATATTGAATTTTGCAAATTAACATTAATTACTTTCCACAGCCTTCATAGCTTCAAATCTTGGCTCCTTAGCCTGGAATTTCAAACCAGCATAAAGCTTCATATAGTCTTCAAAAACAAATTTTGGGTAAACTTGTTTTTTCTCTTCTGCTTCTTTCTCTACCAAAGTTGGTGCTGGATAGATCACTGCATCACTTCCTGGGTTATAAAATGAAGCTATTGACATT
>CANXYC011681548.1:0-11914 GCA_948193065.1 Aleurites moluccanus
CTTTTATATAAATATTTTATAGATATTTTTTTTTTTTTTAAACATATATATATATATATATATATATATATATATATATATATATATATATATATATATATATATATATATATTTAATTTTTTTTTATATAAAATCACATATTTTTTATTTTAATATTAATTTAAAATTTTAAAAAATAACCATCATGAAAATTAATTAAAGATAAATAAATAAAATTTAATTCTTGAAAAAAAATATAAATTTTAAGTTTGTTAATTAATAGAATAGATAAATTTTGGATTATTCAATATTGAATTATTTTTAAATTTTTTTAATTCCTGATACTTTATCGGTATTTTTCTCTAAATTTATAAAAAAATAATAATAATTTATAAAAAAAAATTTTGTTTGAAACATATAAATTAAAGATATTTAAATTAAGTTAAATCAAATTAAAATCGATAATTTAACTATAATAATAATTTAATTTAATTTAAAATTTTTTTAAATTAAAAATATTAATTTAATTTAATAATAATTTTTTAAATTAATTAAATTAAATCGATGTATATTGGACGGTGACGGTGGAATATTCAGTCAGAAGAATTGGCAGGAGAATCTATATAATCTGTATCCCATGACCTTCTTTTCTATATTTTGTCAGTCTTTGTTTTTTAGCTATGTTTAATAAAGCTGTAAAAGGTGCAGGGAATCCAGATAAAGAAATTGGAAAAAAAAAGGAATATTCTTGATATTCTGGGAGAAAAGGAACTATGAAATCTTTATACACCTAACCTAATTAATCAGAAATAATTATTTTACAAAACTATGGTTATATAAGTTATATTTTCTAATCTCAGTTGAGTTTTTAAGAGGTTTACAATATAAAAGACATATCATGAACATAATGTCCCAATAACAATAAAGAGGGTCATAACGGTAAATAAACAAATAATAAATAAAAGCACCCATGCATCACTAACAGGCCAGCGGGCAGCGACCTGCCTTGACAGTATCTCATTCTTTCTCCTCCGTCTTATTGTCACTCACTCTCTTTATTAACCGCCTCACTATCTTCTTTTTTTCTCTCCATTGTTGGTTAAAGCTTGAAAGACAATTACTTACAGACAAAGGTCTGCTTTCATGGCTACTTTAGCTTCCTGAACTGAATCTAGCCGTTCAATTCTTACATTCCACAGATCTTCTCTTTCTCTCTCTGTGCTGTTATTTCATTAATGCTTATTAAAATCACCGTTAATACACATCTCTCGTTCTCTTCTATTTGTTTCATTTTCAGATCTGTCATTACACGCTGATCTAATTTTGTATTATTCTCTTTGTAATTTCTTCCCCAAAGTAATTTATTTCATCTTTCTGTTTGTCACTATATTTTTTTATATTTTTATATATAGAATCTCCAGAAACCTCATTATTTTTCTCTTTTTTTTTTTTTTTTTTAGTTCGCCCTCCATTATTATACAAATTTACCAAAATGTCTTTGCCCTTGCTCTTCCTCTCTGTTTTTCTCGGCTTTTCCTCCCTTTTCTTTCCCTTTTCGAGTCCTTTTGCGGTTGCCGGAGTTGTTACTTGCTCAGGGATAGTACCGATGAGGTATAGGAACGATAAGATATCGATAACGGACTTCGGCGGCGTCGGCGACGGGAGGAAAATTAACACCAAGGCATTTAGGGAGGCAATTTATCGGATTCAGCATCTGAGAAGGAGAGGTGGCACGCTGCTTTATATACCTCCAGGGGTGTACTTAACGGAGAGTTTTAATCTTACTAACCATATGACTCTTTACTTGGCTAGAGGTGCTGTTATTAAGGCCATTCAGGTAAGTGACAGACAACTCTGTTTTTTGAGTGTGTGTAAAAAAAATTATGATTTAGTTAAGCAAAGCAAAGGATTAGATGCATTGAGTATGATTAGAGTATAATTAATATTAAGCTCCTAAGCCTGATCGAGTAATCTAAGGGAAGATATCTACAAGAGCTGTAGTGGGTCCGAGCTCTTGAGCAAGAAAAGAAAAATAAATGGTGGGGCTGGTGTAGAATGGTTGCATGTGCATGACATTTATAGGTGTTAACAACTAAAAACATAGTTGGGTATCCGACAGCTTTTTAGCTGGCAAGTCATGTCGTGTTCTTTTTTAAATTCTATTTCAATAGAATATTAAGATGTCCGCTACCATAGATTGAATGGGAGTGGATGGAATTCATTTCTTGTAATTTATAAAGTGACCCTGTTTGTGTTTACACTATCTTTTAATTAATAGTATGCTAGTGGTGGTGATGTCAATTTGGTGAACATTATGGTACTAGTATTCGATAGCAATACATTAGTTGGATGAATTTTTTTTTAGCAATGTAAGTGCAATTACCTATTGTTGCATTATCTTCTTTTCTTCTAATATCCCACCAATCCTCTGTTCACAAGCAGAGGCAAGGACATCACAGAAGATGGGCTCATATTTCATTCCTTTCTCTGCTTGAAATTTATCTGAATATTAATCTGTAATTAGAAAGCAAGCTTTACAACTTGTGGAAGCACATCACGTATCATTCTAAGTTAGAATACCATCCCAAAAAAAACATATTTTGTCATTTTGATGGTAACGTTGCCCAACCTGAAGGATTTAAGGACTAGATCTATATAATGAAGTATTGACCTAGACTCTATCAGTGGTTTATTCTGATGAGACTAGAGAGGACATACTTACCATGGCCGGTGCGCTTATGGCTTGTGCCCATAATGTTGGACCTAAATTTAGTCATACGGATAGAGGACAAGCGCAGGGGAGAGGAGTGACCACAATCCATGAGGTAGAACTAGCAAAATAGGAAGTTGGACAATGAAGATCCACTGAGTATTTTTGACAGGGACCCCTTGATGCCCTAAGGAAAAATGGTTTTCATTCTTTTGCTAGAATTCAGAAAAAATGTGATAGGTAGAAAGAGAAATGAGCCCTACTAGTCTTACCTTTGATTGTATATACGAGACAAATGTATAATTTTATTAAGGGATTTTTTTTTTGTCCATATCAAATATCATATCATCATGTTCTTGTAGTATTTGTACGGCCAACCCACTAGTTAAGGTCTTTTCGAGTTCAGATGACATAGCGTATCTCATTGTTTTTACTGCCCGTTTGCCACCTTAGTGAAGAAAGGGCTTAGTTTGGACATTATATATTGTGTTGAGAGATGGTAATCCTCTTTATGATATTTCAAGAAGAAATGCATAGGCTCACAGCCTTTTCATCTTTCTTTATGTTGCAGGATACTTGGAATTGGCCTTTAATTGCTCCTTTGCCATCTTATGGAAGAGGGAGGGAGCGCCCTGGTGGGAGGTATGCGAGCTTTATTCATGGAGATGGACTTCGTGACGTGGTAATCACAGGTGGGTTTCAACTACTGCATTGCTTTCATATTTTGCTCAAGCAATTAAAATCATTTAAGTTGTATTCTGATCCATGAATTTGGAGGGAGAGATTGGATTTGAGTTGTCACGTTTAGTCAATTGAATAAAGTTAAAATCATCTAGTTTTTTCAATGTTGACCTAATTCATAGATTTTAATTAACAATCTTATTAAAGTTTAAATTTGAAATACTGAACAAGAAGGCTGTTTTAATTTTAAATGCACTTCCTAAAGGATTTAGTTGTAGAATATTTTTTTTTTGAATTGACAAATTTTAACTAAAATTGCAAATCCAAGGCCAGTTTTTTTTGCTATTGTTCAATAAACTAACATATAAATAGTTCTAAACTGAGGTTTTTATAACAATCTAACTTGGATATCTTGGGTTTTATACCCTGTAATATTTTATTGTGTTCAAATTATTTGTAGAAGAACTCAAAAAGAGTTGGGAATGGTAGAAAAGCTTAACGTTTTACATGTGTTTTGATGAGGTGTCTATTTCTGCTGGCAATTACACTTAGTTGTTTGCATATTAATTGTATAAGAGCTAAAAAAATTATCTTTTCTCAGGTGAGAATGGAACAATTGATGGACAAGGAGATGTCTGGTGGACCATGTGGAGGCAGAGAACTCTCCAATTTACAAGACCTAATCTCGTTGAATTTGTGAATTCCAGAGGCATAATCATATCCAATGTGATTTTCCGGAACTCTCCCTTTTGGAACATTCATCCTGTTTATTGCAGGTAACATATAAACCTCATGCACTTGTGATGATGACCTATAATAAGTGGAAGATCATATTTGTTTGCTTAACAAATTTAGTTTTGTTATCAAATTCATACTTCATCCTCACAGATATAATATAAATGCATATAACATTCTGTTCCCTGGTCATTGTGAAATTAAGTCTGGTCTTCTAGGACATTTTCATTTTTCATTGTTATTTCTTGCAACAGGCTTAGATCAGTAGTTGATATGCTAATGTCTGTAAAAGCTGAAATACTACGTCTCAAGTAAATCTATGGATTTTGGCATGAAGTCATTTTATCATCATACACACAGTTGTTCAGGCTTCACTGTTTAGGTGTTCCTAAAGTTGAATGCATGATAAATGATTGGTTGCCATAATTAGGTTACATCGATAATAAACTTTCATCTTGCTTGAATAGTTGAATTAGCTAAACTTGGTGAAACCCTCTCTAATTTTCTGTCGTGGTCAGACCCTTGAAGCTGATCGCTGTTAGACTGATGCTGCTTGTTAAGAATTCTAGGTATGGCAACATAATTTCATCTGATTCATACTTTCTTGATTACAGCCATGTTGTTATCCGATATGTTACCATCTTGGCCCCACATGATTCTCCCAATACTGATGGAATTGATCCAGGTATCCACTGCAATTCTTTCTTTTCCTTTTTTGGTGTGTGATTTGTCACTCTGTTGGCCTATGATTTATGTGCAAGCACCCTCTAAATTTGCCACTTTTTGCTTGGGGACAATATTGAATGATTCTCCAAGCCTCCAAGGCTAAAGCATTTAACTGTAACACAAATCCATAAAATAGTTCATACAGTCCTGCATCAACGTTGCCTTATTTTGGACATGAAAACTCTGGAACAGAAATAACTGAATTTAGATGCTAAATGCATTTAGTTAGTAGTTTTTGCCATTGCATGCCAAGAGGCTAGAGGTGAAAGACAGGTTCTAGATGTGTTCTTTTTTGTTTCTTCCTTAATAGGACGACGCATAGTTTGAATAAATTTAACTTGTCCTTTCCTAGGTGAAGCTTCAGGGTTGGACCTTGCAAGTTATTTTTCCTTAGTTTGATGGCATCCACATCTGTTAAATGTTATATTGATGGGATGATGTTTACATATATGTGGCTCTCCTCTTGAAGTATATTTTAACTTCATTTTTACATTTCATCAAAATAGATTCAAGCTCTAATGTCTGCATAGAGGATTCGTTCATTTCAACTGGAGATGATCTTGTATCTGTGAAAAGTGGGTGGGATGAATATGGGATTGCTTATGGTCGCCCAAGCTCTAAGATCACCATACGGCGTGTAACAGGATCATCTCCGTTTGCTGGAATTGCAGTTGGAAGTGAAACTTCAGGTGGGGTGGAGAATGTCTTGGCTGAAAACATAAACCTGTATGACATGGGAGTTGGCATACATATAAAAACAAACATCGGTAGGGGTGGATTCATAAGAAATATCACAGTTTCTGATGTGTATATGGAAAATGCCCGGAAAGGAATAAAGATTGCAGGCGATGTTGGAGATCATCCAGATGAAAATTTCAACCCAAATGCTCTCCCAGTGGTCAAGGGCATCACACTAAAAAGTGTTTGGGGAGAGAAGATTCTACAGCCAGGTACCATACAAGGCTTGAAAAACTCTCCTTTTACTGGTATATGTCTGTCCAATATCAACCTACACGGCGTGCCAGGACCAAGGACGACTACGTGGAAATGCTCTGATGTAAGTGGCGCTGCCCTTGAGGTAAGCCCATGGCCTTGTTCTGAACTAGCAACGACCAATCAGATCGGTACATGTTCTAATCACATTTAACATTTGTGTATTTCTTTTTCATTTCTGTTACAAGTAATAATATGATTTTGTTATTTATCAAAATGAAAGTGTATTCATTGATCCCTCGACCGCTATAAAATTCTGATTCTAAAAACAAGAGAAATAGGAGAATAAGAAAATTGCATATAATCCAAGAATAGTTAATATATCCATCCAAATCCAATATCCATCAAGTGGCATAAAATGCCAATATTATACAAATAAAAATAAGTAGAAACATATGGTGCAGTATCAATATCACCTCCCTGTGTTGTGTATATAAAAACTAATATCCTACATGCAAAATACAAATGTTTGTACATCTCATATATGGATGCAACTTATTTACAGAGATAACAACCCAATAAACACACAAATTAATAATAACCCATTAATTAAATTAAACATATCTATTGCCTCAAAAGTGGTTCAAGAACTTGCGAATACCCTGCATAAACCCGTGATCGTGGTCGTGATGGTGGCGGAAACGGAGATGGTGATGGTGGGGCTTATCGTTCATCTCCTCTGTCCTTGACTCGTCGTTGACTAATGAAAACCTGTGACCCCCATGGTTAAACCTGGTCCACCTTGCTGGCATCTGACGATCTCCGCCGTGAGAGACTGGATCAAAATCTAGATCCTTACCTCCAGAGAGAATCATGTCGTTGCCGTAGGAAACCTCCTGTGGGGCCCATGGCTTAAAGTTGTTGTTGTGGTGGTGGCGGCGGCGGCCATGGCATCCGTGGCCACGACGGAAAGGGATCAACGGACGACGAGGGACGTGGCGGTTGATAGGACGGAAGGTAACGTCCGTCAATGGCATCACCAAGTCATTATCAGAGATGAGCTCTGGTTTCTCTGTCGCCGTCATTATTTTAGATTCAATGGTTTCAGAGTCTTCTGGTTCAAGCTCCGCAACCTCTAACGGCTCAGATTCAGGTTTCTCGCTAGGGAGAATGATGGTAGGTGTGGACTTGGAGTCAGACTCTGTCAAATCAACTAAACTATCATCGTCTCTGGCAACGTCAATTTCCGGCAGATCTATCGGAGAACGAGCGTAAGCGAAGGTAAATAAGAACAAGAGAGCGGTGGCGGCGACGGCGAGATTTCTAGCCATTGTGAAATGAAAGGTAGCTTTATGAAATTAAAAAAAAAAACAGGGAGCGAGAGTCCTTTATAGAAGAAGAGAGAATGGGGGGCAGAGCTGGCAGTTGGCTTCGTTCGTGCAGGTTTGACTGATAGAAGAGTGAAATACGGGCAGCGGGCAAGAAGGGATACCGACCACGTGGCTTATTCACAGGAGAGAAGCCGTAGGTTTCGGTAGACCTTTATTTATTTATTTTGTAATTTTTGACCTGATGCACAGAGAGCATTGTGGGCGGTGCAGAAGGTTTGTATTTTAGTTGTATCCAATGTGGGACCATATTGATGTTCATTTACTTCCTTGCCTGAAACTGACGTCATCAAGGACGTATTGAATGAGAAGAAACGCGTTGCGTTGACCATAGATCTGGTGGATTTACACGTGCAAGCATCTAAAAATTGTATGATAGTCTGGTATTATTTGTTAGTATTTGACAATTTAAGGTGTGAAAATAAGTTAGTTTTATTTTTCTCATAGTTTGTATTTATACAGTTAATCAAGTTGTTGATCATAATACTTTTCTATGAAAAATGATACAATAATAATATTATTTTTGCTTATAATACAAT
This sequence comes from Aleurites moluccanus, assembly GCA_948193065.1. Classification (NCBI taxonomy): domain Eukaryota; kingdom Viridiplantae; phylum Streptophyta; class Magnoliopsida; order Malpighiales; family Euphorbiaceae; genus Aleurites; species Aleurites moluccanus. The sequence goes on from CANXYC011681548.1 coordinate 7,693, forward strand.
TTAATAGCTAATACTATTGTACTTAGTACTCTTTCCATTTTTTTTATATATAATTTAAGTTTTTACACACGTATTAAGATATTTATTAATTAAATTTAAAATGATTTATTTAATTTTATATTTTTAATTTTATTTTAGTTTAATTATTATATTCTAATTAAATGTTATAAGGATAAAGAAGAAAAAATAGATAAATATTATTTTAGAAATTTAAAATAATAATTAAAAATGTAAATGGATGAATTTTTAAAATGACAGAAAAAAAAGGAGTGAGTAATTTAATCTATAAGTGCTTATCTTATAATATAATAGATTAATGATTTTAATTCTAATAACACACCTTTTTATTTTATTTTTAAGAATATTCAATATTATCAAAAAGAGAAAAAACAAACAATTAATTTCAATATCTATTAGAACTGAATTATTTGGATAAAAAAGAAAGAAAAAAATTACTTCCAAGCAAAATAAATTTTATAATAGAACAAAGAATCACCAACCATTTATTTTGGGAGAAAAAGAGAGTTAAAAAGAATATTTATTTTTCCCAATATGTAACCAAAGATCAAATTGTTGGATTTCTGAAATGTAAGTCGAACAATTGGCAGATTCAAAATATATGATATCAAAGTATTATCGTGTTTGTAAAGCAAACTACTTGTTTATTTTAATTAGATTCTTCAAAACCCTAAATTAAATTATCTAAAACTATTATAATAATAACTAATAAATAAGTAAGGTTGTCACCATCTTGATGGAAAGAAACAAAGCTTATTGGAGAGAAATATAAAATTTGAATTGAGTTTTCTTTTCCTTAATAGATGTGCAATTTTTTTTAGTACTCTTTAACACTAAATCACTAATAACCATGACTTTCTATGAAAGCAATAATCTAATCAAGTGATACCTGATAAAAAAAAAAAAGTAAGGCTGTCAGGACTGAAAAAAGCTTCATAACTAAAATGAAGTTAGATGGAAGCAAGGAATATATTTTATCTGATTAGAGAGAAGGAATGCTTTGACAACTGTTACTTGAATTGAAACTCTCTTACATTGGGAATAGAAATGGAAGGAGAGTTTTGTGGGCTTTTATTTCATAGGCTCGATTGTAGCCCCGTATGCGAGTTTTCAGATATAGGCCTAAGCTTCTTTCTCCAAAATTTAGTTGGGCCATCTTTTTATTCGATATGTATATTAAAAATTTTAACCAATCATTAAAATTTAATTTTGTCATAGAAACTAATGAAGGACACAAAGCCTAAACTAGCTAAACTAACCATAGAACCACAAATGGTAAACTACATCAATTTCCATACAGTTTTTGATTGGATAAAAGTTATAATAATTATATACATGACATGAAATTTGATTTTCAAAATAATATTTTTTTTTACTTCTTTTAATATATCATAAATATTTAAAGAGACTAACGTGTATAGCTAACAAATATTACAGCAACTCAAAATTGACAAACAACCCAATATGGGCAGGAATAATTGAATCTAGGACTAAAATGTTACCTCACCATCCTGACTGTCTATGGAGATAAGAGAATAATGGGTTAGAATTTTAATTATTTTTTTAATAAATGCATGAAATGTGTTTATATTATAAAAAATACAAAATTAAGTTAACATTGATTTAAAAAAATTTGATATGGTGAAAATTTAAATACGGGAGCTTCTACTATAGATCGGCCTTACACAGCAACTCAACGAATTTTTATATTCTTGAGTCAATCTTTTGGATTTAAAAGTTAAAATATTAATTTTTGTTATAAAGCAAAATTGGATCTCTTATCCCTATTATACAGCTTAGATTCAATAGGACTTCCTATAAAAAAAAATTATATAGGAAATTAAGTTTTTATCTCTCCGACCATATGTACCATGAATATAAGCTTCAAGGTATATAGGTAAAAAGGATAAATGGACGGACGGTGATGATTGAATATAGGTAAGCAGAGGGGCAGGGAAGGCCGGTTGATGGAATGAAAGAGACGAAGAATCCATGAATCTAAAGCTTTAAAAGATCGAATCAGAAAAAAGAGAGTTGTCTCCAAAGCAATGTTAGCCAATGAAAAAAAATTACTCAAAATTTAGCTTATTAAATTACCTTTTAAATTTTTCGATTAGATTCCATTTTTGTTCTTTACCCAATATCAAACGAAATAGCCAGCTCCCAATAATTTTATTAATTCGATGAATACTAGAAATTTTATTAAAATAACCCATAATCCCAAAACCATTCAATATTTAATCCTCTTCGCAAAACATTTCAAGAAAGGAAGAAAAAGAAAAAGAAAATGCTAACAAGAGCTTTTGCTGTAAAACCCAGATGGAGTCCTAATCCTAGAGATGCAGATAGCATATTAAGTTGCAAATTAGGGTCAATTCTTGAATATTCTGAAGATTGTTTAGTTGGGTTTGTTGATGATTTGCCTTTGGTTTTTTGTGGGCATAATAAAGGTAATGAGTCTCATCAATTGACATTAAGGGAAGTTTTAAGGGCATCAGTTAGTGTTTTGGGGGAAAGTCGTTTAGGTATGACAGAGAAAGTGGTGTTATTAGAAGGAAAACTTTATGCTGTGAAGAGATTTAGAAGAGTGAGTGTTGGTAGACGTGAGTTTCGTAAAAGAGTTGAGAGATTAGCTCAAATCAGCCAAAAATGTGATTATCTTGTTCCTGTTACTGCTTATTTATATGCAAAGAGAATCAAACTTGTTCTTTGCCATTATTATCCCATGGGAAGCCTAGCTGACTTGCTTTCTGGTAAGTTAATTTCAATTATTTCATACTTCACTAATTACTATTTTTCAATTAATACTACTCATAGTTAAGTCTAGATATGCATGTCCTATCATTACTTAGATTATGTTTATGGAAAAAGTGCATCTTCACTCGTATACTGGATTGATACTTATAAATGATCAGGTTTTGAGAGAATATACTATATATATATGGAATGGTCATTTTCATTTTTCTTTTTCACATGCCTTCTGGTAATAAATTTATAGAAATTAAGAAAGGTATGTTTGAAGAAAGTAATTATTTCAATTTTTGTTTTTGTTTTTGTTTTTATTATTGTTACGTCTGATTAATTATTATTATTTTAATTTAATATTATTCAAGAGCGAAATTATTTGAGTCTAATTTTCGATAATTAAGATTGAATATCTTAAATTTTTGGATATAATACCTTACTAATTAATTTATTGATTAATTAATAAAGGTGGAAGAGAATTTGACCACACTGCCTTGGATTGGAAACAAAGGCTAGCGATAGCCCTAGACATTGCAAAGGCAATCGATTTCATTCACACAAGATGTCCTCCATATGCAAAGAACATGCAAATGAATGTGCACGGCAATATAAAAGCCTCTAATGTCATGATAAATAGCAATTTCACTGCCTGTTTATCCGATTACGGCTACGCTCAACTCGCAGAATTCGAAGAAATTTCCGATACAGGACAGCAGAAAATACTTCCACAACATCAGTCGGAAAGTAGTTATAAATGGTGTCAAAAGAATGACATTTACAATTTTGGAATAATATTATTGGATATGCTTGGAGGGTCCCCAACTTCAGGTTTAAATTTAATTGAACACATAATAGAAAGAAAAGAAGAGATTAAAAGAGGTGCGATTGATTTTTTTGAATTTTCAGTGGAAGGCAAAGAAAAGTACCAGGCTTTGAAGGTGTTGGATTTAGCATTGGCATGTGCAAATAAGTTGCCTGAGGCTAGACCTTCAATAGAACAAATCTTAGAGGTTTTTGAAGATGTTATTAATATAGCTAAGAAATAATTGAATTAAGTACTTGTTGTATTTGATAAAAATGTTTTTGTTGTGCATTATATAGCACAATTACATGGGGTACGCAGTTTTGATCAGTTGCAGCTTAATTTTATTGATTATAGTAACATGTGTTAAACAAAACAAAAAAAATATATGAATGAAACTTAAAAATAAATTTAAATTTGAGTATTTAATCAAATATTTAACACAATCTGAATAGATTCTGATTTGAAATTAATATTATATATATAAAATATATATATATCACGCGTGTGTAATTATAAAATTATGATCTTATTATTTAAAAAATTAAATAATTAGCATCATGAATAATTAGACTGACATTGTTGGATTTGGAGGAAGAAGAAAAATAAAAGTAAGTAGGTTAGCTTGAATCTAGGAAAAATTAAAATGGAAAGCAG
>CANXYC011681719.1:0-32815 GCA_948193065.1 Aleurites moluccanus
ATTTTTTGCTATCACCCAACAGGAAGCTTGGGCATCTAATGCAACAGTAGAAGGTACAATTTTAATTCGAACAGAGTTAGCTAAAGTGTTATTTGATACTGGCACTACACATTCTTTTGTATCTTCTGCTTATATAGATAATTGGGAAAAGAGAGTAGAAAAATGGAAACACCTTTGGAGGTTTCTACGCCATTAGGTAGAACTATTATAGTGGATCGAGAATATGAAAGCTGTAGAGTGGGAATTGAGGGAAGAAACTCACCAATGACCTTGATTGAGTTACCCATACTGGAGTTAGATATTATATTAGGTATGGATTGGTTATCCCAGAACTGAGCCTCTATCGATTGTCATAGGAAGAGGATAAAGTTTAGACTAGAGGGTTAACCTGCTTTTATATTTCAGGGTGAGAGAGGTGACGTGCGGGGTAATATCATTTTAGCTATTGGTGCTCAGAGACTGTTGCGAAAGGGATGTCAGGAATTTTTAGCTCAAGTGATTGACACACGAGTATCTATATCTAGAGTTGACCGGATTCTTATAGTAAATGAATTTCCTGATGTTTTCCCCGACGACTTACCAGGATTAGCACTTGATCGGGAGATTGAGTTTGAGATTGAGTTTATTCCTGGTACTGGTCCGATTTCCATCCCTCCTTATCGTATGGCTCATATGGAATTAAAAGAATTGAAGGTACAACTTCAGGAGTTGTTATATAAGGGTTTTATTAGACCCAGTAGTTCACTATGGGGTGCTCCAGTGTTATTTGTGAAGAAGAAAGATGGGTCTTTACGGATGTGTATAGACTATTGGCAGTTGAATAAAGTAACGATCAAGAATAAATATCCTTTGCCAAGGATAGATGATCTGTTTGATCAGTTACAGGGGCCAGTCATTTCTCAAAAATTGATCTGAGGTTGGGTTACCATCAGTTGAAGATTCGAAAAGAAGATGTGCCGAAAATTACTTTTAGAACCCGATATGGTTATTACGAGTTCCTAGTGCTGCCATTTGGTTTAACCAATGCCCCTGCAGCTTTCATGGACTTGATGAATCAAATACTCAAGCCTTATTTAGATAAGTTTGTCATTGTTTTCATTGATGACATCCTTATCTACTAAAAAAGTCAAGAAAAGTATGAAGAGCACTTGAGAATTGTATTGCACACACTTCAGGAACACAAGTTGTATGCTAAGTTGTCGAAGTGTGAATTTTGGCTGCATGAGATATGTTTTCTAGGGCATTTGATCAACTGTAAGGGAATTAAAGTTGACCTTAAAAAGGTAAAAACGGTAGCTGAATGGCCCGGGCCCACTAATGTTACCGAGGTTCGAAGTTTTCTGGGTATGGCAGGCTATTACAGAAGATTTGTGAAAGATTTTTCACGAATAGCTGCTCCATTGACCAAGTTTACCAAAAAGCAAGTAAAGTTTCATTGGGATGATTCTTGTGAGGATAGTTTTCAGAAACTTAAATTTCATCTCACTACTGCTCCGGTACTTGCTTTACCATCTGGGTCTGGTAGATTTGCAGTGTACTGCGATGCTTCTAGAGTGAGACTCGAATGCGTGCTTATGCAGAATGGCAAAGTGATAGCATATGCCTCACGGCAGTTGAAAAAGCACAAAGTGAACTACCCCACTCATAACTTAGAGATGACAGTTGTGGTTTTTGCACTAAAAATTTGGAGGCATTATTTGTATGAGGAGAAATGTGAGATCTTCACGGATCATAGAAGCCTTCAATACATTCTGAAGCAGAGAGATCTAAACCTAAAGCAGAGGAGATGGGTGGAATTAGTGAAAGATTATGACTGTCATATACTATACCACCCAGGTAAAGCCAATGTTGTAGCGGTTGCTTTAAGCCTAAAATCTATGGGTAGTTTGTCACATATAGCAGTGGATAGAAGACCATTAGTCAAGCAATTAAAAGAACTGTTTAATATGGGTATCAGGTTGGAGATCGCTGATTCAAAAGCTGTGATTACACAGTTTCAAGTGAGGCCAATGTTGATTGTAGAAATTGAAGCCTCGTAGGATTATCCAGACTTGATACAGATAAAGAAAGATGTAGAAAAGTACAAAGAAGACAAGTCAGAGGAGAAGTCTTCCGATTTCAAAGTAGAGAATGGGGTACTGAAATTGGGTCACATATGGTGTGTACCAAATGTGGATGGACTGCAGGAAAGGATCATGCATAAAGCTCATTATGCACCTTATAGTATTCATCCTGGAGCAACAAAGATGTATCATGAGTTGAGAGATAATTATTGGTGGCCAGGGTTAAAGAAAGATGTAGCTAAGTTTGTGTTTACTTGTTTAGCTTGTCAGCAAGTGAAGTTTGATCACCAAAAATCTTCAGGATTGTTACAGGAAATCATATTACTAGAATGAAAATGGGAGCAAGCGACTATGGATTTTGTTGTTGGGTTGCCACGAACTGTAAAAGGTTATGATTCCATTTGGGTGATAATTGATCGACTTACGAAGTCTGCTCATTTCCTCGAAGTTAAATCATCATATACAACAGCTCAGTATGCGCAGTTGTATGTTGATAAAATTGTACGCTTACATGGGGTACCAACATCCATTATTTCAGATCGGGGTTCTCAGTTTACGTCTCGATTTTGGCAGAAGTTCTAAGAAGTGATGGGAACTCAACTGAGATTCAGTACTGCCTTTCATCACAGACAAATGGGCAATCTGAGCGGACCATTCAGACATTGGAGGATATGTTGAGATTGTGTGTTTTGAATTTTGGTAGTAGTTGGGATCAATATTTACCACTGATGGAATTTGCTTATAACAACGGCTATCATTTCACAATTGGAATGGCTCCATATGAAGCATTATATGGTCAGAAGTGTAGATTTCCTGTATGTTGGAATAAGCCAGGGGATAAGCTGATTGAAGGTCCAAATCTGATCAGAGTAACAATGGAGAAAGTGTTGATCATCAGGGACAGGATGAAGATAGCATTCAGCAGACAGAAGAGCTATGCGGATCCAAAGAGGAAGGATGTACAATTTACAGTTGGTGATAATGTGTTCTTAAAAATTTCCCCAATGAAAGGAGTAATGAGAATTGGAAAGAAAGAAAAATTGTCACTAAGGTATATAGGGCCATTTGAGATACTAGATAGAGTTGGGAATGCGTCCTATCACTTAGCTCTTTCTCGAGCTTAAGCCATGTGCATCCAGTCTTTCATGCTTCTATGTTGAGAAGGTACTTATCGAATCTATCACATGTCTTTCCAGTTCAAGAGATTGAAGTGGATAATAAGTTATCATATGAGTTCCAGAGCAGATAATGGATAGACAAGTGAAAAGATTGAGGAATAAAGAAATCCCAATGGTAAAAGTACTATGGCAGAATCAAAATACTAAAGAATGCACTTGGGAAAGTGAATCCATTATGCAACAGAAGTATCTTTAGTTGTTTTCTACTTGAGGTAAGGCTTTTTTTTTCTAATTCGAGGACGAATTTATTTATAGGAGGGTAGAGTGTAATAACTCACCCAAGTTTAAAAGGAAATTAAGAAGAAATATTGAGAATTTAATTGAATGAAATAGGTAATAAAAAAAAATTAATTTTAGTTGAAGCTCTAAATAAGCTTAATTATAAGTATCGCATAGAACTCAATTTTTAATTAAATAATTGTAGCTCTTTTGACAAAGTAACCTTAATGAACATTAAAATAGACATTATAAGAGTGTATTAAAAAAATATAGGAGAGAAATTAAATATAGGAAAGTATTTAAAGAATTAAAAGGAAAATAAGATAGAAATTAAATTGGAAAATGGCAAAATGGTAAATATGGGTAATTTTAAACCTATATATATATAACCCTTAGCACAAAATGAAGTCGTTTTCTCTATTTTGAATCCACCATGGCTGGCCACCATTGTTAGAGCTTCAAAGGAAAAAATTTCTCCACACCATACCCAAAACCCATGATCCAACCTTCTATCCTTCATAAATAATCATCCCATCATTTCTAATTAAACTATTTGGGCTTGGATCAAGTATTTGGAGCTAAGGATCTCAAGAGGTAATTTCTTCACTTTGCTCTAAAGTTTGATTTTTTTTTTGTTGTAAATGAAAAAAAATAGGTTGGGTAGTATTTCTATGGACTTGGAATTGGAAGAAACATGTTAGATAGGAAGATTGAGTTAGGGTTTGGTTTAGGTAAAAATTTCCATTTTTGAATTAGTATAACATAAATTAAATTGATAGTATAAGAAATCTTATATGAGGTTATATGTAAGTAACTAGTAGTTAGAAAGGAAATTGAGGCTTGTTGTGTGAAGTTGTGTTGGGGGAAATTCTAAAATTTCATAATTTCTGAAATTCCTGGTTGAGAGCAGAATATTGAACCCTCAATTTCATAGCCTAAAATTCGGAAATTGGAAAATCATAAAACATAAAAGTTATAGCTACATATGTCTAGATTAAATGTATAGAAGTAAGTTTTGCCAAATTCGTGTTGTGTGGTGAGATACAAAGCCCTGATTAGGACTGGATCGGGTTAAGGTTTCCACTGAGATACCCTACTGAATTTTATATTTTATAGGACCTTAAGATCTGATTCAAGAGAAACTCAGAACATAAAAAAATGTTCCTTTATGTCTTAGATAAAAAATTGTGAAAAGATAATGGGAATTGGACACTTACATACTGAGTTATAAGTGAAAGAGTGCAGACTGTTTGGGTGAAAGTTGCAGGCTAGTTACAGAGTTGCAGGCCCTAGTTTAGAAATTCACCATAAATTGTGTAGTGACCAAAATAGCCTCAATTTCGGATATGTTAAAACTTGAGATGTCTAGTTTAATTAGGAAAAATAATTAAAACAATTGGATCAGTGAAGTGGGAGATATTTATAAACGAACCAGAATTGCCAAAACCTGAGATTTTGATAATTAAGGAGTTTTTCAAAGTTACTTTAGAATTTGTGTAATTCAACATTGGATTGAACCTAAATTGTTTTTAAATTGTATTATAGATTCAAGTGGCAAAGAAATGGAAGCTTAAGAAGGGAGCTTAGTTTGGGTGTTTTGGTTTGTAAGGTGAGTAACTATATATTACTTCATTTGTAATTGTTCCCAATTCTAATTATTGAAACCACCTTGTAAGTTAATAAATATTGACCAATGCACATTATTCCTCTTGCTTGAATTTTGTTTCCATTCAAGCATATTTTCATCGGAATTATCATTGCATATAATTGAATAATCTATTAAATCCCATATTTCTTGAATAGCTAAATGTGGATATATATATATATATATGATATTGTATTGTTAACCTATTCTAGTAAAACAGATGTGTAATTTCACTTTGCTTCTGAATGCATCCTTGGTATTAATTAATTCGGATTATAGCCATTGAAATGACTTGACTTATTATCTTTTGTCGAAAACCTAATTGATATCTTTCATATAATTACTTAATTATTGTTACATTATTGATATGAACATTGCTAATGTTATTGATAAATGCATAATGGACCTTAGGTCATTATGTAATGAACCCTATTAATGTATAGTATGTACATGACAGATATCCCTCTCGATGGAGCTATGATAATATATCGAGACTTTGTGCACATTGTACTTTTGGACTGACCCTAATTAGAAGGGGGTAAGGCTCTAGCCATACGGTCCGATCAACCGTATGACTACCATTATCTTTCTTGTAAACAACATTGAATACCTAGCCACAAGTGTGGTAATATGTTGTTACTCACTGAGATATTCGTATCTGACTCTTGTGGATTTATATTTTTCAGGAGCAAGGTAAATAGAGGCGATTCCTCTTCTTCCCTCTTCCTCCGGAGTGAAATTTTCTGTATCTATATAAAGACTCTTTATTTTGTAATTATGGATTTTGCTTTAGTAGTTCCATGGTTTTGTAATGGAGGATTTAGTAAGATAATATATAAAAAAGATGAAGTTGTATAATTGAGATGTAAAATATGGAATTGGGAAAAATGAATTAAATGTGATATGCATGCTGTAGTATGAGATGAATAAGGGAATATAAGTGTTGATTTATGCAGGTTGTGTTATTATTGAATATGAAGAGAGGGACTTGAATCCTGGGATAAATTGTAGAAGTAAGGAAGTTATGGCGAATTTTCTGTAGAAATACAGAATAGGGTTCTACGAGTTTAGGTGGTCTTATGCCTTCTCCATACCCTAGAACCATCACATTTTTTGAAATTGGGATGTGACATTAGCTCTTTTTGAGTAAAGGTCTTCTTAAGCCCTATTAGCTAATAAACTATATAAGTGAATCTCTTGTATGTTTTGGCAATTGTTTCTTCTCTCTTCATTGTAAAGTTATCAAAACTACTGGTGAGGATGTTCATCTTTGATTCCTTTACTTGGTTTATAACTTCATGAGTCATTCTTAATACTTTCCATATCTCTTTAGTGGTTTTATAAGCCGAAACTCGATTCGATTCGATTATGTCAAGTGCATAAAAGAGTAAGTCTATGGCTTTGTTGTTAGCCAACTTATTTGTGTCGGCAATGGTGTAAGTGGAAAGATCCTTGGGCTTTGATGAACTTTCATCTAGTGGAATAAATGATCCTTTCTCAACCACCTCCAAAAGTTCATACTCTTTAGACCTTATATGGAACCTCATTCTTACTTTCCATTGATTATAGTTAGAACCACAAAACAATGAAGGTCTTATGCTAGATTATTCCTCTTTAAATAAAATCATTGAGAAACTTGCTATAATGATAGTTAGCTCTTCAAATCGTTGGATTTTACACAAAATAAGAGCATAAGGTCTAATAAAAATTGTTGAACGATATATGACAATTCATGGAGGGAAATAATAGGAATTTTATTTTTTAATGCAATTTCACATCCTAAATGATATTCTCTAACAAATATAGCAATATATAAATTGAAAGAGATAAGAAATAAGAAAGCTTAACCAATATTTATAGTGGTTCAGAATAAACTCTTCTCCTAAGTCCACTTCTCCCAAGTCTATAACTTAGGGTTCTACTAGTATTTCAGTATTATGCCTAATGCTTATAATACACTAGATGATATGAGATCTTGTCATTATAATTGATTTTTGAGATTTCGCTTAACAATACATTTTTAGGATTCACCCAATGCTTAAGAAAAAATAAGAATCTTTTAAGGTTTATTATCTCTTAAGACTCAGTAGGAAGTTAATATAAAGATTGAAATTAAGCTCAATAGCTTTTACATATGAACATAAAATACAAGTTTATAGCACAATATTTTTTAAAAATAGATTATGGATTTGAAACTTAAAAACTTGAGTTGTAAGTAATTGAATCTCTTATAATCTCTTCTTCTTCACTTACAAACATCTTCCTTTTCTGGTCATTGACTTCAAATATAAAAATATGATTGTAATCAGAAAGGAATATTTTTTGTGTTTACATCATGAACTAATAGTTCTTTAATGCTCTGCATATTTTACTGATATTGAAAGGTAACATCGTGAATCTTTGAGTAACAATTGTTACTTTTCTTTGAGGTTTGTTTCACTTACAGTCCTTCAATCTAAGTTTAATCGCTTTATGGTCCTTTAACTTTAATTTATAATAGTAAAATCCTTCAACTTTAATTTTCAAAATATAAAAGTCCTTTCTAAAAAATAAACTAACATTTAATTATATTATGGTCCCTGATTTTCAAAATCTTTTTCATTTAGGTCCAATTTTTTTTTTTTTAATTTGTTAGTTTATGGATGAAATCTTCAGAGAGAATTCGTTAGTCCCTAGAAGAGTGTATAAAGGAATAAAATACTTTTTGATTACAAAAAGAAGGGAACACCCCTTAATACAGTGGGAATATACTTAGATTTGTGGAATAATTAAGTATATGGATGAAATAATTAGAATTAATTTTATTTATAAAAATACTCCCTTAGAAAATAGTATAGCCTATGAATATTGTGTTGTATTTGATATAATAGAATATCTAGAAGGGCAATATCCTGCATTTACTTAATTAGTCATTGTAGATCAAGATACTCCTTTAACTTCTAAAACTTCTAGTTTGAGTGATAATCTTAAAAAGGATTATTTAATTTGGAAAAGATTACATTTCAGGAAAATTGACTTTTTTCTAGCTCTTTGGGAAAATTCTCCAGGTCTAGATAGTTGGATAACAATTTTAGAAAGATGAGAGAGAGTTGAAAATACACCTAGTACTAGTAATTCTAGATAATATAGGGAAAGAAGATAGAGAAGAAAGTGTTATGAAGTGAGCCTTCTCCTTGAGTAGTTGCATGCAAAAGGAAACTTAGGCAATTCACCAGAACAAAGAAATGCCTTAGTAAAAGAAGTGAAAAAATTAGTGAATGAAAGGCTTGATGCAATTGATCCAGAAAAAGCTTCGAAAAAACCTATTGGATCCTCAAAACCTCTTTCTGAAAAAAGAAATTTTGCAATTAAGGAAAGAAAAAATAGGTCTTTATATTGCTGATCCTGACATAAGAGCTGCTAACCAAGAGAGTAGTAAAACAGCTGAAGATCTTAAAAAATCTCTAGGTCTGGTAGAAGAAACTCCTTTGCACTTAGATGATAGAACATTTAATGAGCTTCTTGCTACAAAGAGGACAAAATATAAGCCTAATTATCCCTATAGGACAAAACCATAATTTCAACCTAGAGATAATCCATTAAGACTAGTTATCACCCTGACAACTTTTCTAAATTTAGATTGTGAAAAGCATGCATCTGAGAGAATAGATGAATGGATTACCATGATTAGGTTTACAACTAAAGCAGGTAGCTACTCAACTGAGGCCACCTACGAAATTTGCAAAGCCACCATGGTTGACAATGCTAAAAAATTTTGGGATCAGTTAGTAGTTCAAACCTCTATTAAAGATGAAATTAGAAAAGCAATTCTTGTAGATGAGATTCTGGCTATCATCGTAGATGCCCTAAAAAGAGAATTTTATGGTTTCTCAATTGCAACCGAGTCATTAAAAAAAGAACAATATTTAATCGTATTGATGAAACTACAGATATGTGACATGTTTTATTTTGACAATTATGCATGTGATTCCAAAAATATTATTATAATCTTGATCTTGCTCAAAATTACATGTCAACATTATTTTTTGCTAAACTCCCAGAACCATGGCCAGAGGTAGCAAAGAATGCCTATCAACTCCTCCTAAATGAAGAAAAAATGGTTGATGGATTAGGAATTAAGATATAGGCAGTTAGAAATGCCTTAAGAAAGGCATGTACTGAATTTCAAGTAAGACAAAATGTATAACGTCTTCCTTATTTGAATAAGAGTTGTTGCTCTCAGATTGAATATGTTCCTGATAGGTATGGATGTGCTACAACAAATGAGAAAGAAATAGGAAAAAGACCTGAAGCAGAATGTTCTTCTTGTGATACCAAAAAGAAAAGGTTTAAAGGATATAGAAAAAGAAGAATATCGAAAAATGATAGAAGCAACAAAAAGAGGTTTAACAAACCTTTTAGGTTTATTAGAAGGAGGACCAACTTTAGGGATAACGACAAAATAGAGGCCTTTAAGAAAAAATATGATATAGCCCCTAAGTGCCCACAAGGGAAACCTCTAAGTAGTTGTTCTTATTGTTGGATTTGTGATTCAAAAGATCACAAAGCAAATACTTGTCCACAAAAAAACAAGCGAAAAGAAAATCTTAGAAGAATTTTCTTCGAAGACGAAAATCTTGTCTATGAGCCAATAGAAGAAGATGAATATTCTGACATAGATTCTGAAATAGATTCTATTTATGAAATAGTTTTTGAATATGAAACTGATATAGATGAATATGATCTTTGGAGCCCAGCTATTGATGATGAATACGGAAGAAGGACCCATAAATGAAGAGATAATCCCCTTAGATATGTAACACCCTCAAATTTTATTTATATAACCTTGAATATACGTTGTTTAAGCATAAATAAAGTTAGTTTAGGCATTAGAACATCATACTTGCGCGATTTGACAAATCGCTAAAAATCAACCCGGTGGATAGGTAAGCACGTCGACTTTTTGATTAATGAACGGGTTCAGAATTTTAAAATTTTAATATCACCATTAGACTTATAAGCTGAAAAAATATAAGAAATATTATTTCAGAATTGAAATGGGACAAAAAGATAAATAATTATAAGTTTCGGGTTTAAAATGCGAATACGAGAAGTGTGGGGGGGAAAATCGAATTAGCTAAAAGTTAATTTATATAAATATATTCTAATTAAATAGAAAATTTTCCTCCATCTTCCATAGCCAACTAGCTGAAACTTTCCTCCTCCAAAACTCCACCAATTTCATCCAAACTTCAAGTAAAATCGATAGAAAACTCGGTTAAACTACAGATTAAGCTAGTTTCCATCGAAAATTTCAAAAAATTCAAGCAAGAAATTGATGAAACTTCAAACTTAAATTTCGGCCACTTGAAGAATTTAGGTGAGGAGGATGTTTTATTCATTCTTTTGATTCATTTAAGCTATATAAATGATTATAAACATGATTAGATCGATAGATTTCAATATTGGATCGAAATTGGAGAAAACCTCAAATTAGTTTATGTTTGAAATGTATTTTCTGTATAGGATTCCATAATTCTAATTAATGTTTAAATATGTTAGTTAGCATCCATTTAAGGATAAATATGTGGTAAAATTGATTGTTGAATCGAAGAAAACTGAAGAACACTACTTTTACCTGTTATAGGCAAATCGGCGTTTTATCGAGTAAAAGATAGAATTGTCGGTTCCGGTGAGTTATGTGTATATTATTATGCATCTTTAAACTTTTATTTGATCAATTTGAATCCATTTAAATTTCTACAACTTTTTGGCCAAAGTGTTTCATTTGAGTTTCCTTTGAATTTTCCTTGAATTCAAGCTCCGATTGTGTTGTTTATTGCTGTATATAAACTCTGTTTGATAATGCCTTTGTGTTTATTGCCATTGGGGCTTGAATTGTGAACTTTGGATTTTAATCAATATGTCCCAAAACTATATTTATTTAGTCCTAAAGTGGTGCACACCAAGTGCTCGACGAAATGACCTTTGTTAATTTCCTTAAGAATCCAATTGTTATTAAATTTGTTAAAATGGGTGACTTTCTTTGTCACCAGTGTAAATGTGTCTTTTTGACATATTTTAAACTTGTATACTAAATGAATTTTGTGAAATTTTGCCTATATTATAATGTTCCTTTGTTAAGGATAATGATCCTATATGTGTTTACTTGCCTAAACAGCTCAAATGAGCTAAAGTTACAGAAATTGAGCCTTGCTGATTCTCTTGCCTATTTGATATCTTATTTGCTATCTTTAACATATTCTAATGTTTGTATGATAGAGCTACCTTAATGATGGGGTAGTGGGTAAATACCATCAGCATTGTGCACAATGAAATTCCAGTGATATCCTGGCTGGGAAAGGTTATGGTCCTGGCCATAGGGCCAGGTCTACCTTATGCTATTTATATGTTATATTGATAATGATATGCATTTTATGGCCCAATATCTGTTATATATATACATGGTTATTATTTCTCTCAGTACCTATACATCTATATTTGATGTCTATAAACCATTTCCCTTGATTTGGTCATTTGATGTGCTATCCATGAGTCAATTGTTAATACTGTTTATTTGTTGTTTCCTACCCAACTTATTGTATGATAATATATATATTGACTCACTAAGTATGAAAATATTCATCCTTTTAGTGGTTTTATTTTTTCAGGTCAGGAATAGAGCTAGTGTAAGATTTCTTCATCAGTGGATCCAGCTTTGTTATAATAATGTAAATATTGAACTTATATATATTCCTTATATATATTTTAGATGCTCCATGAATATGTAAATTATTGGGATGACTATACTTAGTATGGTCTATAATATTATTAGTTATTGATATTTAATATATATGAGATGTGTTGAGATCATATATGATCACAGATGATGACAGATAGACTGATTATATAGATATAAATATGTCATAGCAGGTGATATTTACAGGTTATAGAAGGGTTCTATGGGTGTCGGTAGCCTTATGTTGTTCCTACATCCTAGGACCGTCATGTTCCAAAATTGGGAAGTGACAGAGGTGGTATCAGAGCATAGTTATACTAATAGCATATAGACATGTGTCAATAAGGCATAGGTGAACTATGAAGCATAGGAAATCTTGTCTCATCATTTGCTATATTCATTAAATATGTGTTTATTCTACGATAAGCATACGTGTTAAATGATTGTGTTTGTCCGTTGTAGTGATTAAAATATCTACGGGAGAACGTGAATGGGCTATTGATCCTGCACTTAAGAGATCAGAAGAGCCAGTAGAGAGACAGAAGTGGCCTCAAATGAGTCATTGATCAGAGAGGAACCAAAAGAACCTCCTAGGTCTAGGAGAAGGACAGAGGAAATCAGGGAAGCTGAAGATTCCTGAAGATTGGTAGTGATGCAAGGGATGTTAGAATTGAGAAGAGAACTACAGAAATTGAGAAGGGAAAGACAAGTAGTGCCACCACCTGTACCACCAGCCGTTCCACCAGTTATTCCACCAGTACCTGTGCCACCTGTTGCTGCACCAGTTGGGCTAGTGGTACGGGAGGGCTACAGAGTGATTGATGAGGATGGAATTAACATGCTTAACTTTTTGAAGCTGAGTCTGCCAGAATATAAAAGTGGAAGAGGTGAGGAAGTTATTAATTTTTTGGAGCAAATAAAGAAGGTGGTAAGAAGACTTCCATGCTCAGATGTCAGAGCAGTGGAGCTTGTTGGTTTATCGTTGAAAAAAAAAGCCTGGACTTGGTTTTCTAGGCACATTGAGATACAATTATACAATGATGCACCACCAACTTGGGCACAATTCAGGGCCGCATTGTTGGATAAATTTTTGACAGAGGGAGTTAAAACATAAAATAATTCAGTTTGAATAGTTGGAACAGGGTAATTTGAGTGTAGATGAGTTTATCAGGTTGAGTAAATATACCAGCAAGATTGTACCTACTGAAGCAGACCTGATCAGTAGGTTTAGATGAGGATTGCCTGCCTCCCTACATAATGCATTATTATCTGCTGAGTTTACTTCTTTATCCAATATTGTTGATCAAGCAGTCCAAATGGAAGAAAAATATAAAGAAGAAGAATTGAAAAGAGAACATAAAAGGAAGATTGATAGACAACAGAGAAGAGGTGAAGGGAGTTCTCGGTAGAGACAAATATAAACTACATTAGTTAGAACTGAGCAGAGACCACAAACAGGTGGTCAGAGGGGAGGTCAGGGTAGAGCTACCACAGGGCATTCTGCATCCAAATTTTCACAAGGGTCATCTAGACCACCAGTGCAGACAACTAATGTTCCTATATGTGATTTCTGTAGGAAGAGGCATGGGGGTGAATGTAGAAAGCAGACATGTGCATGCCTGAAATATAGTCAGCATGGTCACTATGTGAAGAATTGTCCAATATAGGGAGAACAACATACTACTACAACAGCCTCACAACCTACTATACAAATGAGTAGAAATGACCAGAGAGACACAGGGGGTAGAAGCAGAGGTAGAGGATCAAGACAGGGACAGACTAATGGTCAGGCACTAGCTGGTAGAGGGCAAGGCCAGATCTTTGCAGTTAATGCTCATGAACTTCAAAGATCAGGCAAGACAGTAACAGGTAAGATTCATGTATTATATGAATTAGCACAAATATTATTTGATTCTGGTGCCACACATTTCTTTGTATCTCCCAAATTTGCATCTAAATTGGGAATTGAAAAACAATTAATGTTAATACCCTTAGAAATATTTACTCCCCTGGATGAGAGCATAGAGGTAAAATATACATACCCAGATTGTAAAGTATATATAGAGGGTAGAATTTTACCAATTAATTTATTAGAACTGCCTGTGCTGGAATTGGATATGATATTAGAAATGGATTGGTTAACCACTTATCATGCAATAATTGACTGTTATGAAAAGAAGATTAAATTTCAACCAGAGGGGAATGATAAATTTTAGTATCAGGGTGATAAGAGTGATTTAGGAATTAAACTCATTTCTGTTATTGAGGCAAGGAGACTCCTATGAAAAGGATATCCTGCATACTTGGCAAGTGTAATGGATACTCAGAAAACTTCAAAGGGAGTTGATCAGATTTCTATTGTCAATGAGTTTCCAGACTTATTTCCTGAAGATTTACTAGGTTTGCCACCGGAGAGGGAGAATGAGTTTGAAATTGAAGTTTATCCTGGTACAAACCCTATTTCAATCTCACCTTACAGAATGGCTCCAACAGAACTAAAAGAGTTAAAAGTGCAATTGCAAAACTTGCTAGATAAGGGGTTTATCAAACCCAATAGTTCACCATAGGGCACTCCTAAGTTATTTGTCAATAGGAATGATGGTTCACTACGAATATGTATTGATTACAGACAGTTATATAAAGTAACTATCAAGAACAAATATCCATTACCCCGGATTAATGATTTATTTGATCAATTGCAAGGAGTCAGTTATTTTTCTAAGATTGAACTTAGATCGGGTTATTATCAATTGAGAATCAAGAATGAAGATGTGTCTAAAACGTCTTTCAGAACCCGATATGATCATTACGAATTACTTGAATTGCCATTTGGGTTAACCAATGCCCCTGCTGCTTTTATGTAATTGATGAATCGGGTGTTCAAGCCCTATTTGGACAAGTTTTTCATTATATTCATAGATGACATTCTTATCTATTCCATAAGCCATGAAGAACATAAAGAGCATCTGAGAATAGCGTTGTAGATATTGTGAGAGCATAAGATGTATGTTAAGCTATCGAAGTGTGAATTCTGGTTTACTAAGGTATGTTTCCTTGGTCATATTGTGGGAAAAGATGGAATTAAAATGGATTCACAGAAGGTGGAAGCTGTAGCTGATTGGCCACGACCTACTAATGTAACAGAAGTGCGGAGTTTCTTAGGTATGATCGGCTACTACAGACGGTTTGTTAAAGATTTTTCAAGAATTATAGCTCCAATAATTAAACTGACTAAAAATCAAGAATGATTCTTGTGGACTGATGAATGTAGAAAGAGCTTCCAAACTTTGAAATCATATTTTACATTGGCACCAGCGCTGGCATTGCCAATAAAGAATGGCAAATTCACAGTATATTGTGATGCATCGAGAGTTAGACTTGGTTGTGTCCTGATCAAGATAAGAGGGTAATTGCTTATGCTTCTCGTCAATTGAAGAAATATGAGTTAAATTATTCTACACACGATTTAGAGATGGTTGTAGTTGTATTTGCTTTAAAGATTTGAAGGCATTACTTATATGGGGAGAAATGTGAGATCTATACATATCATAAAAGTTTATAGTATATTCTGTAGTAGAAAAATTTGAACCTTCAACAACGAAAATGGGTTAAACTATTGAAGGATTATAATTGTCAGATATTATACCACCCGGATAAAGCTAATGTGGTGGTAGATGCATTGAGCAGGAAATCTATAGGGAATTTAGCTCACATCACAGTTGCAAAGAGACCAATAATCAAAGAAGTGAAAGAGTTACTTGATATGGGAGTCCAATTTGAATTAGGGACCCAGGATTGAAACCAAGCTCTGATAGCCCGGTTCCATGTAAAGCCAACTTTGATTGATGAAATTAAAACGACAGAAGACAAATATTCTCAGCTATTGAAGTTAAAAGAAGATGTTCGAGCTGGGAAAGCCCCTAAGTTCACTATTGATAATGAGGTACTAAAATATGGGAAACGGCTATGTGTGCCAACTGTAAATGGGCTTAAAGAGCAAATTATGAAGGAGATGCATTATGCATCATAAAGTGTTCGTCCTAGAAAAACGAAGATATATTATTATCTAAAGGAGTATTATTGGTGGTCTAATATGAACAGGGATATAGCTCAATTTGTTTCCACTTGTTTAGCCTGGCAACAAGTTAAATTTGAACATCATAAGCCATCATGGCTATTGCTGGAGATATAACTGCCAGAGTGGAAATGGGATCAGGTAACCATGGACTTTATGGTTGGTTTACCTAAAACTTCATAAGGATATGACTCTATCTTGTCACAACCCACTTTAGGGTCGCGACGGTCTTAGAGTACGGGTAGACTTAAGGCCACCGGAAACCCATAGAACCTATTAAACAGTCCATTCATCAATTATTCAATCAATATTAATTTATTAGTCAATACTTAAATCACATTTATTACTTATAAATGCTATAAAAAAATTTTCCAAAATTTCCTTTAAAATTTTAATACTATTCTAGACCCAAAATCGGGTCTTTCATAAATTACACAACCTGCAATAAAAATTTATTTTACACTCCCAATAATTTTGCCAACCTTATACCCTCAAATTCACAGTTTAATAGTCATATAAAATACTTCTATATGTTCATCTCATTCATAACATGCCTTAGTCTATTAACATGCATTTTCTTTATCAGTATTTTAGTCATTATCATATATCGTACCATATTCATTTTTAGCATCAGTTATCATTTCAGTTTTAATAACTGTTAATATATATATATGTATATACAAACTATCTTCTTCCCAAAATATAACCCATGGAGCTCTAGAGTATGAACTGACTGACTCCACAAAATAAATTTATACTATAGTCGCTGGATGTCCCAAGTATGGAAGAAGAAACCGACTTGGGAATTTGCTCCTAATACTTCTTTCCTGTAAAATTATTAACCACGATAGGGTGAGTATAAAATACTCAGTGAGCATGCGTACATCATTAAATATAAGATTAAAATATATATAATAATAAAGAACTCAATAGTAAGCAATGAAATATAAATGTGGAATCAATGTCGGGTTACAGTATAGTCAAGGAATTTCATATAGGCTCAGTAATATATAAAAAGACAGATGATGGGATGGACTGTATGAAAAGAAATCATGCAGTCTCCAGTCAATCAATATCACTGGACCATGTAGGTCACTAGTATCATATAAACATAAGGCTAATCAGGTCCTATGGCCAGGACCATAACCCCTCCTAGCTAGGGTTCAATACTACAATGTGCACAAGGTCGACAGTATTTCCCCACTACTCTGTCGAATCGGTAGTTCTGTCAAACCATATCAGGGTCAATAGCAAGGGATACCATAAGCAACAATGGCATCCAAATATCAATAAGTACACAATAGGCATTCAATATCAATAGCAATTAATAAATATGGATAAATTTCAATCTTTAGGAAAAATCAAAGAATGATCAACAATAACAAGTGGCATTTAATCAAGAAGGAGACATGTTCAGTGGGTTATCAAATCAAAATATGAGTATGTATAATGATGTATACATTATTCACCATAGCTTAGAACTTGAATATTTCCCTTTTCCTCTATCATTGATTCTTTGTTTTATCTCTTTTGGTATCCATCACATCTCTTATCCCTATCCAATAAATTTTAATTTAGATACTATTCAGCATAAATTTATATTACTTATACTTATATTAAAGAAAATTCATCAAATTTCGAAATTACATAGATTTTTCTGTGTAAAAATCTTTACTGGCAGCCTATGCTCCATTACTCATATTTCTCTCTACAATTATCTGATTGCTTCAATTCTTATTCCTAATTAAACTTAACATATAAAGTTCTAACATATCCAAAATTCACACTAAAATTATTACTACACAATTTATGGAGTTAATTTAAACTTAGGCTTATAACCAGCCTTGCTATCTTGTATTCTATCTACAAATCTTATTCTAACAAGTATTGTTTCTTTGCTAATAACTCAACTAATACTTAACCAATTATTATAAATCATTTTCCTATTGAAAATAGACACATAAAATTATGACATATTCAAACTTTAGAATTTTTGGATCACTCTACAATTAATAGTGAGTTTTCAAATTAAAATACAAAAACAAAAATATGGATAGCAAATAAAGACAGACATCAATTGGACCTCAATATAGTTACTACCTATAAATCACAATAAAATCAAACCCCTTTTTTTTTCATAATCCTCTTGATCCTTCCTCTTTAGAGATTAACATTAAAACCCAAGAGAATGACAAATTAACTCCAACATTCACTCGATAAAAAGAAACCCCAAAATTTAAAAATTAATGAACATAATCAGATGTCTGGAAATCAAACCAAGCAAGATATTTTAATTAATTAATCCACTAATTCCAAAAAAAAAATTATTAACCAAACCTCAATATCACCCTCCAAAGAATAGGAACACCACTGTATGTTATTAGTTTAAAAAAAATTAATAAAGCATGACCATGCGGTGTTGACTAAAAACTAAAAACTATTAATTTTTGACAGTTTCAATAATACATTGATTCATCCCCTGAGATCACCATGAATACTTCACTCTCACAGTATTCATTTCCTTTTTAGTATCCATAAATTCACGTTTCTTTTTCAGTTGTTTAATAACACATAGTCATCTTCTGGAAAAAAAACCAAACACAACAATGAATCGTGAACAATCAGTTGAGCCAAAATTTTCATAGTTATATTTCAAACAGAAGACGAACACACACTAACAATTTTATCCTTTTGATTTTGGATTTATTATAATTAAGCCCAAATCAATAGATTCCATCTTCACATATTAAGCCTCTATACTTCATCAGTTTTAAAGCAAAACATATTTTTATATTGATGGCCATTTCTTTCTGTAGCGACACCCACCACAGAAAGAAATCTCAACTTCTAAAAGTGGATCCAATCGCATATTGACGACACCCATCTCAAGTCATTTAGGTGGATCGCTTTTAGGACTTGAGGCCTAAGAAAGCTCAAAATAATATATACATATATAATTTTTTAGAACCCAAATTTTATGAAGACAGTAAAAATTATGAACATCAGAGACAACTTTAAAATGGGTTTCAAAAATTATACCGAAAATGATCCTCTGAGATGCTGATTTAGAACCAAACTCAAACATTTGGAATCAACAACAAACCCAAATGCAAAATCTTCAGAAACGCAGGTGATTGAATCGAAGAAAAACAAAGCGAAAAGCCAATAAACAAAACCAATAAATCGTGAAAACAGAACCCAAAATCGCCAAAAATCAATGTTGTTTCAGAGAGTGAATTAGGGATTCGGTGAAAAGAAGAGCGAAAGGGAGTTTTGGTTTTGAGAGAAGGATTGAGAGAGAGGCTGGTGAAAGAACATAGGAGAGGGCTCCCTTCTTTCACGAAATTGAGTCCTCTTGCGAAAAGAGAGATTTTTTTTTTATTTTTTTTCTAATACCGAAAGCCAGAATTTTAACAACAATTTATAACAACAATTTATGTGGCCTTCAAGAAAGAAAAGCGTACCACCAAAATTGCATTTATTTACTATTTTACCATTATCTCATTTTCAGTATTCCAAATTCTTTTAAACTCTTTTTTTTTCACCATAATTTCATATAAAATTAACTTATTTAATCCCTTTAGGTATGGGTCAAAAAATTTTAAATTAGCCGGACTGCTATTTTCCCTGCAATGGTTTCGACATCGACGATTTTCGAAAAATTTTGCATTTACTTTCTAACTATGTCTCTAAAATTATTTCCTATCATTTCAAAGCTTTTAAATCATAAACTGAGAATCAATTCATGCTTACAAGATGGGGATTCCTATGGTAATACATATCTGGGTAATAGTTGATCGATTGACTAAAACAGCTAATTTCCTAGAAGTGAAAACCAGCTACACAGCTGCTCAGTATGCCTAGTTGTATGTTGACAAGATAGTACGACTTTATGACATAGTACGACTTTATGGCATACCATTAACTATTATTTCAGATAGAGGGATTCAATTTACTGCACGATTCTGGCAGAAGTTTCAAGAGGCACTGGGTACTCAATTGTACTTTAGTACAACCTTTCATCCACAAACAGATGGGTAATCAGAACGTACAATTTAGACATTGGAAGATATGCTTCGTTTGTGTGTATTGGACTTTAAAGGGAATTGGGATCAGTATTTGCCTTTGATTCAATTTTCCTACAACAATAGCTATCATTCAACTATTGGCATGGCGTCATATAAAGCATTGTATGGTAGGAAATGCAGATCTCTTGTGTGTATGGTGGAACTAGGAGAAAAACAATTAGAAGGTCCTCAATAAATTAAAGAGACTATGAAGAAGATCCCTATTATTCAAGAAATGATGAAAACAGCTTTTAGCCTACAAAAGAGTTATGCAGACCAAAAAAAAAAAGATGTTCATTTTGCTATAGGTGATCATGTATTCTTAAAGATTTCATCTATGAGAGGTGTAATGAGATTTGGCAAGAAAGGGAAGCTATCACCCATATATGTCGGGCCATTCGAGATATTAGAGAAGGTCGGCAATGTGTCTTATCGGTTGGCATGCCCACCTAACCTGAGCCATGTTCATCCAGTGTTTCATGTTTCTATGCTGCATAAATATGTGTTTGATTCATCACATATCCTGGAACTACAAGCTATTGAGGTTGATGAAGACCTGACTTATGAAGAGACACTAGTGAAGATAATAGATCACCAAGTCAGACAATTGCGTAATTAAGAGATCCCAATGGTTAAAGTGTTATGGAATAACCAAATGATGGATGAATGTACCTAAGAGAGTGAGTAGAAATATGAGAACAAAATATCCATTTTTATTCCAGTGACGAGGTACGTATAATTTAAAAAATTCGAGGATGAATTTTATTGAAGGAGGGTAGAGTGTAACACCCTCAAATTTCATTTATATAACCTTGAATATATGTTGTTTAAGCATAAATAAATTTAGTTTAGGCATTAGAATATCATACTTGCGCGATTTGATAAATCGCTAAAAATCGACCCGGTGGATAGGTAAACATATCGACATTTTGATTAATGAACGGGTTCAAAATTTTAAATTTTTAATATCACCATTAGACTCATAAGTTGGAGAAATATAAGAAATATTGTTTCGGAATTGAAATGGGACAAAAAGATAAATAATTATAAGTTTCATATTCAAAATGCGAATACGAGAAGTGTCGGGGGGGAAAATCGAATTAGATGAAAGTTAATTCATAAAAATATGTTCTAATTCTTCATTAAATAGAAAATTTCCCTCCATCTTCCATAGCCAACCAGATGAAACTCTCCTCCTCCAAAACTCCACTAATTTCATCCAAATTTCAAGTAAAATAGATAGAAAACTCAGTTAAACTACCGATTAAGCTAGTTTCCATCGAAAATTTCAAGAAATTCAAGCTAGAAATTGATGAAACTCCAAACCTAAATTTTGTCCACTTGAAGAATTCAGGTGAGGATGATTTTTTTTATTATTTTGATTCATTTAAGTTATATAAATGATTATAAACATGATTAGATTGATAGATTTTAGTATTGGATCAAAATTGGAGAAAACCTAAAACGAGGTATATGTTTGAAATGAATTTTCTATATATGATTCCATAATTCTAATTAATATTTAAATATGTTAGTTATCATCCATTTAAGGATAAATATGTGGTAAAATTGATTGTAGAATCAAAGGAAATCGAAGAACACTGCTTTTGCCTGTTATAGGCAAATCAGCATTTTATCACGTAAACGACCGAATTATCAGTTCTGGTCAGTTATATGTATATTATTATGAATGTTTAAACCTTTATTTGATCAATTTGAATCCATTTAAATTCCTAAAACTTTTTGGCCACAGAGTTTCATTTGAGTTTCCTTTGAATTTTCCTTGAATTAAAGCTCCAATTGTGTTGTTTATTAATGTATATAAATCCTGTTTGATAATGCCTTTGTGTTTGTTGCCATTGGGGCTTGAAATGTGAACTTTGACTTTTATCAATATGTCCCAAAACTATATTTATTTAGTCCTAAAGTGGTGCACACCAAGTGCTCGATGAAATGACCTTTGTTAATTTCCTTAAGAATCCAATTGTTACCAAATTTATTAAAATGGGTGACTTTCTTTGTCACTAGTGTAAATGTATCTTCTTGACATATTTTGAACTTGTATCCTAAATGACTTTCGTGACATTTTCTCTATACTATAATGTTCCTTTATTAAGGATAATGATCCTATGCGTATTTATTTGCCTAAATAGCTCAAATTAGCTAAAGTTACAGAAATTGAGCCTTGCTAATTCTCTTGCCTATTTGATATCTTATTTGCTATCTTTGACATATTATAATGTTTGTATGACAGAGCAACCTTACTGATGGGGTAGTTGATAAATAACATCAACATTGTGCACAATGAAATTCCAGTAATACCCTAGCTAAGAAGGGTTATGGTCCTGACCATAGGGTCTGATCCACCTTATTCTATTTACATGTTATATTGATAATGATATGCATTTCATGGCCCAATATTTGTTATATATATACATGGTTATTATTTCTCCCAGTGCCTATACATCTATATTTGATGTCTATAAACCATTTCTCTTAATTTGGTCCTTTGATGTGCTATACATGAGTTAATTGTTAATACTGTTCATTTGTTGTTTCCTACCCAGCTTATTGTATGATAATATATATATAGACTCACTGAGTATAAAAATACTTACCCTTTTAGTGGTTTTATCTTTTCAGGTCAGGAATAGAGCTGGTCTTAGATTTCTTCATCAGTGGATCCAGCTTTGTTATAATAATGTAAATATTGAACTTGTATATATTCATTGTATAAATTTTAGATGCTCTTTGGATATGTAAATTATTGGAATGACTATACTTAGTATGGTCTGTAATATTATTAGTTTCTAATATATAATATAAATGAGATTTGTTGATATCAGATATGATCACAGATTGACAAATAGACCAATTATATAGATATAGATATGTTATAGCAGGTGATATTTACAGGTTATAGAAGGATTCTACGGGTGTCGGTAGCCTTATGCTGTTCCTACATCCTAGGACTATCATGTTCCAAAATTGGGACTTGACAAGATACTTTTCTGGTGCAGGAAGAATCTTTACAGTATAATGATCCTTCCAAAAGTTGCCTAAAATAGAAACTCCCAAAGGTAGACATCAATACTATTTATAACAAATCTAAATTCAGTTTTAAGTCCATAGTAGATGTCTCCCAATCAGAATTTACGGCTTAGGTTTCTAGTACAGAACTAGAAACGTTAGATGTATCTTTGATTAATTTACCAAAAATAAAGGAATTGGTAGCTAAATCAAATGGAACATACCAATATATCCATATTGGTCTTGTCTAAGTAGGACTAATACTGCTGCTTAATTTGCCAGCTGATAGTCCTGTGATAGCAGCCGTGTTAGATAAAAGATGGAATTTGTTCCAAGACCAGCTAATATCAGGGAATCCAGACTAACCTTGCACATGGTCCAGTTTAGTTCCAGACTTATCATAACTATATGATGTCAGTAAAGGATAAGTGTTTGGGTAATTCCTTATCACTAAGGATTAAATCCATGAATATGAATAGAATGAATTCCCAAGCTAAATATTTAGCGTATCATACTAGGATAATTTTTAGACTAATTAATACAACCAATCCTGTAGTAAGGAATATATCTAAAATCACAGAGTTATTTGATGAAAGTTCAAATAATTATAGACAATTCCATAGAAAAGAAATTAATCCTCTAGAGTTATCTTGGCCTAGGAGTTGGGTTCTTCAAGAACTAGTAGAGACATCAAGGTCGATAGGTTCCTCTCAAATCACACAGAGAGGTAGAAATATCACCTTAAACCTAAATGAATCTATGAGAAATTTTAGGATTTTTGATCCTTCTAGAAGATCATATCATGTCCCTCGATTACCTAGCAGTAATTCTACTTCATTAGTAGTTAGAGAAGAAGTCCCTAGAACACCAGTCTAGGAGGAAGATACACAATCATCTTCCGAAGGTAGAACCATTGTAGGATATAGGACTATTAGCTTACTTGTATATGAAGATGAAGATTCGGGAAAATGTAAGGATGGTTAAGCATCTAACACTAGTTCCTGAGATTGTAAAAGAAATATAAAAAATTTCTCAGCAACTGTCAATTACCATGGCATTATCAAAGATATTTAGTATAGAAGAATAAGGTTTTAGTACATGCATTTCTTTAACATTTAATTTTTTTGGTTATTATGATTACTTTTTGGATGCGTTAGTTGACACAGGTGCAATGATCATTAGTGCTAAACCCAATGCACTCCTTGATGAATGGTGGAAACTATTGACCCAACCTATGGTTCTACGTATGGCAGATGGAGAAGTGAACTTGGTGACATAATTTGCAAAATATATTCCTGTTATCATAAATGGACAAAGTTAACTATTGAAAAGGCCCTAGCATTCCCTGATCTAGATGCAAATATCATTTTAGGAAATGCTTTCCTAAAGAAGCAAAAAGAAAATTGACCATTTGTACAAGACGATGATTACATCTCGATTGGAGGTGTCAAAATCACATCTCTGATAAATCCTAAAAATAAGTTAAAATTTGATTTTTATACAGTTAAAATATCAGAGTTGTGTGGATTTATGCCATATGAACAAGCATTCAGAGTGCAAGCCCATCGTGGTGAAACTTGGCTAGATTGTTTATTTGATCAAGCATTAGAGGTTACCTCTTGGTACGAAGAATTATGTTTTAAAGCACAAGGTGTGATAGAAAAACCTATTACACGAACCCAGCTGAAAGGAACTAAGTGGGATAAGTTGCTTATAAAATTAGCTGATAATTTTAGTGAAGATCCGCTAAAGTTATAGGTGCTAAATAGCATAACTGCTAAATTAGACCTGAAAGATCTCAACACTATCATCAGAACCATAAATATAACATATACCAATGAGATGATAAAGGAATTTGACAAGCAGATTCCTGAATTGCTCAAAAAAGATTTGATTAGGGATAGTAATAGCCCATATTCTAGTCCAATTTTTATGGTAATAAACCATGCAGAGCAGGTACGGGGAAAAACATGAATGGGTATAGACTATCGTCAAGTAAATAAAGCAACAAAGGATGATAGTTATAAGATCCCTACAACAAGAGATGTCATAGATAGGGTAAGTCTTAAACAACCTTTTATCTTTTCTAAACTTGATCGAAAAAGTAGTTATTGGCAGGTAAAGATGGAAGAAGACTCTATAGCCCTTACAGCCTTCAATCCACCTCAAGGGATGTATGAATGGTTGGTAATGACATTCGGCTTGAAAAATGCTCCAGGCGTGTTCCAACGCAAAATGGACAATGCCTTTAAAGCATTGAAAAAATTTTGTGTGGTTTATATAAATGATGTGTTAGTTTTTAGTAATGATGAAAAAGAACGTATGAGTCACTTTGAACAAGTGACTGATATCTTCAAATATGAAGGTATGATTCTATATGAAAGAAAGATAGAATAGTTTAAGGAAAATATAAATTTTTTAGGAATGAAAATTGAAAAAGGAAAAAGGAAAAATTAGGCTACAAAGTCACATTTCTGAAAAAACTTATTAACTTTCCTAATGAACTAGAAGATAGGAAGCAAGTACAAAAATTATGCGGACTTGCTAATTATGCTAGACATTTCGTAAAAAATCTTTCCAAATACCTAGGAAGAATATCAAAGAAAATATTTGATAAAGTTTCTTAGTTTTAGGATGATGAGTACAATCAGGCTATCATACAGGTAAAAGATAAAATGAAAAATTTGTCTTCTTTTAATTTACTGTTAGATGCAGATGAGTTAGTCCTTTACTTAGATGCTTCAAAAAAATCCTGTGGAGTAATATTAAAAATCAAAGGTAGAAAACCAGAACGAATCTGTAAGTATTGGTTTGAAACCTTTAAAGGATTAGACATTAATTATCCAATTCATGAAAAGGAAGTCTTAGCGGTAAAAAATGGTATAAAAGTCTTTTACATCTTTTTGGCTTCTAAGAGGTTCATAATTAGAACAGATTCAACCTATGTAAAAGGATTTATGAATCTGAATCTTAAAGAGACTAGACAAACTAGACTTTTAATATTGTAAGAATGGTTTAACTATTATAGGTTTGATATTAAATATATTCCTTCTGATAAAAATATAATAGTTGATTCTCTTTCTCATGACTTGTCTAATTTTACAGATGGATCCTGTTGTAAAAAAAAAACTATATTGGATCTGCAAAAAAAAAGGGTCATACTTGAAAACAATGCACGAAGAAAGTTGAGAAAGGGAGTAAAGACTCCAAAAGTGATGGCTCTGGTTCCTTAAGAATGAAAAGAAAAACTGTAGCATCGAAAGATGTTATGTATTGGATATGTAAATCTCAAGGACATATCTCTACAGAATATCCTAAGCAGAAGCCAACAAGTTCGAAAGAACTGGCTAGTCCAAAAAAGGCTAACGAAAAGCCAAAGAAAAAATCCTTGATTCAAAAGAATAAAGAGAATGAGCCTCTGACTCCAAAAGCGTGAGTCTCTGAAGACTTTTACGAAAAAGCAGCAAAAAAACTTGGCTTGCTCCTAAACAGATAAAAAGATTCAGAGAAGAATTTCATCAAAAGGATGAAGGTGAAATGGCCGCTAAGGAAAGGCCGCAATGCCCAACTCCTTCACAGTAGGGTAGCCATGATGGCTCAAAAAATGCCAGTGGAAGTGCCAAGGAACCTCGAGTTCTAAACCAAGAGACTTCTGAAAGTGCCAGTGAATCTTTATTGATTCCAAATCAATAGGCTAGTGAACATTTAAAAGTTTCAAATCAAACTCCTTTATAAGAGGAGAGTTGTGCCAGTGAATCTTTATTGATTCCAAATCAATAGGCTAGTGAACATTTAAAAGTTTCAAATCATACTCCTTTATAAGAGGAGAGTTGTAAAAACTCTGGTGATGTGTCAGATCACAAACACAAGGCCAGTGGAAGAGCCAGTGAATCTTCACAGATTCTAAACCAAACTCGTGAAGAGGATAAAGTCGATAAAAGTCTTGAGGATGAAAATCCTGATTGTGATGAAATATATTGGGATATTGTTTTTGGGACATCTAAATTCAAAAAACAGATAATTCAACAATCTCCTAAGTAAATCACAATAAAAGAATATGAAAATGAATATGAAGTCATTCATGAAAAATTCATTAAGATCATGTGGGTAGATAACCCTAAGGCTTCAAACATCCGCAATGATGAAAATGTCTGGTACTTTATAAAGTAGAATTATGGTCTTTCAAAAGACGGATCTATGTTGTGTTATGGATTGCATAGAGGATTAGCCAAAAGAAACTTCCAGCAAATATAACACTTTGTAGAAAAAAAGCTTGAAATTCGCAAAAACGATGAAGAAGATTTCCCTGAGTTAGTAATTGAAAGGGATAACCTTCTTGATGAAATGAGTTCATACGTTTAAAAGTTCCAAATCAAACTCCTTTACAGGAGGGGAGTTGTAAAAACTCTGGTGATGTGTCAGATCACAAACACAGGGCTAGTGAAAAGGCCAGTAAATATTCACAGATTCCAATTCAAACTCGTAAAGAGGATAAAGCTAATAAAAGCTTTGAGGATAAAAATCTTGATTGTGATAAAATAAATTAGGATATTGTTTTTGGGACATCTAAATTCAAAAAACAGGTAATCCAACAATCTCCTAAGGAAATCACAATGAAAGAATATGAAAATGAATATGAAGTCATTCATGAAGATCATGAGGGTAGATAACCCTAAGGCTTCAAACATCTGCAAGGATGAAAATGCCTGGTACTTCATAAAGTATGATTATGATCTTTTAAAAGACGGATCTATGTTGTATTATGGATTGCATAGAGGATTAGCCAAAAGAAACTTCCAGAAACTACAACACTTGGCAGATGAAGTTGTTTCATATATTTCATATTTAGAAAAATAGCTTAAAATCCGCAAAAAGGATGAAGAAGATTTCCTTCAGTTAGTAATTGAAAGGAATAAACTTCTTGATGAAATGAGTTCATACGTTTAAAAGTTCCAAATCAAACTCCTTTACAGGAGGAGAGTTGTAAAAACTCTGGTGATGTTTCATATCACAAACACAAGGCCAGTGGAAATGCCAGTGTGAATCTTCACATATTCCAAACTAAACTCGTGAAGAGGATAAAGATGATAAAAGCTTTGAGGATAAAAATCATGATTGTAATGAAATAAATTGGGATATTATTTTTGGGACATTTGAATTCAAAAAACAGGTAATCCAACAATCTCCTAAGAAAATCACAATGAAAGAATCTGAAAATGAATATGAAGACATTTATGAAGAATTCATGAAGATCATGGGGGTAAATAACCATGAGGATTCAAACATCTGCAAGGATGAAAATGCCTGGTACTTCATAAAGTACGATTATGGTCTTTCAAAAGACGGATCTATGTTGTGTTATGGATTGCATAGAGGATTAGCCAAAAGAAACTTCCAGAAACTAGAAAAATTTATAGATGAAGTTGTTTCATATATTTCATATTTAGAAAAATAGCTTGAAATCCGCAAAAAGGATGAAGAAGATTTCCTTTAGTTAGTAATTGAAAGGGATAAACTTCTTGATAAAATGAGTTCATACATTCTGCCAGAAGTGGCCTATACCAGAAAGATTAAAAAGGTGGAATCGATAGATCATTCTCTCAAACAGTGTTCTATGTTACATCCATACATTTATTGGCAAGGATATGGAGGTCTAAATCTGAGAATTCCCTCAGAAATGGCGAAAGATAGGCTCTGCTACACATATACAGGACTGACATAAATTATTGAGATCAATAGAAATGATAATGATTTGTGTAAATCACTTCCAATTGTTGTGCAGGAATCCTTAAAGTTCTTGAGTTCAAACTCAAGAATAATTACCAGTTATATTATTAGCACAATTATGGATTATAGTGAGGATGTAACTGTTCGTTATCCTTATCAAATTTGGAATCTCTATCCTGTTATGGCTAAGGAATTTGTTGACCCATAGAAAGTTAAATTTTTATTTTAACATGTATAAAGAAAATGAGATTATTACCCAAGCTATAAGAATTGAAAATTTCAAAACTATCTTGGAGAAGGCAATCTATGCAAGCAATTATGTCCTTCTCGGAGATGGTAAAGTATTTGTTACTATCTGGTCCCAATATACTCCCATTACAAGAGTATTGTCCATGATTAAGGGATGAGAAGAAGCACAAAAATTATTTATGAAACTAGTGAATTTAGATCCAAGCCTAGATTTCCAACTTGAAACCATGAAGGTCTATAAGAAGGTTGCTCAGTTCAGAGAGCAACGTGTTGCAGAAGAGATGGCTAGGAATTATGCAAAACTAAGAGAAAACATGGACGCCCCAGTCAGCAACTCACAGATGGAGTGACAAAATTGTCATCCATAACGTCAGCCTCAGCGTGATAAATGAGAAATTGCTTTTTAGAAGTAGCTGCAGATATTAAAGCACTGTCGGCCAAAGTAGCTTTAAAATTTGTGACCCTTATGAAAAAAACTTATTTCTAAATAAGGACTCCTTAGTTGTAAAATTAAAGCAGTCCTTGTCTTTATTTAATTATTGTATTGAATACAGTTGAAAAACAGTACCAGAGACACCAGCTGTCCATTTATTTTTATAGTTTTATAAAACATGCATATTATTTCAGCTACCTATCTTAATTATCATACTGTGTTAATTATTTTACTTTTGAGTTGGTAAACAGTAATACAGACACCAACTTCTTTTGTAAAAAGTCTATATATACCTCTTTAACTTATTGAAGGAGGAGATCGAAATAAAATACAGAGTTACTTTAAGAAAAGTATTTTTCAAGTCTCTATCTGTATGATAATTTTGTTTTTATATACCTTTCATCCTTCAAAACAGTCTGATATTCAGGAGAGTTGCAGTAAGACCTAACCAAGTAAGACAGTAAGTCATATCCTTCATACCACTATGAAGGTATTACTGGTAACAAGTTTGGAATAAGGGCTGAAGCTATTGCGGAAGCTTAATGGACCCTGTTTACAAAGGTATATATATTTCATAAATGTTTTAAATTTATGTTTAAACGTTTATGTCTTCCAACCGATCTGCTAATAAAAATTGGCTTAGAGGTCTAGCTTTAAATCAAGTTAGGAGGGAAGAGTTGAGTGTCAGTTTTAGACTATAGGATCCTTTCTTTGCTTTATATGAATAAAAAATAAGAGAATTACCTGTTGCTATAGAAAGGATTGAAATACTTGAGAGGTCTAACGAAGAAGACATTGAACTTAAAAAATTTATAAACTAAGAGCTTGAATTTAATAAATTTCATTATCTAGAAAGGCTTGGTGCTTTTGCACGATTATTAGATGACCAGTAATTCTTCAGGTTATTCTTATCCTGATTGTTATCACCTAGATCACAGTGTAGGCAAGGATCCAGTGATAGAATTATTAAATTCTATTGTAGATCGTTTAGACTCTCTAAATAATTTTATAGATAAACTGTTTAAAAATTTAAAAGAGTTGACTTTTAGACAGAGTGAGTTTGAAGTTTTTTTTTTCTCGAGAACAAAAGCCTTTTGAGTTTTGTTGCCAACTCTCACTATCACAATGAGTATGAGAAGCTAAAAGAAATCAGAAATAAAAGAAAAACTCTTTGAAGATCTATAGGAGTAGTTTTTTGTAATTTCAACTCTTAACAGACTGATTAGAGAGAGAGCAAGCTCGCCTTGAATGGTATCAGAGCCAAGTTGTAAAGAAAAAAAAAGTATTTTTGGATTTCTTTAAAAAAAGAAAAGGATTTTGGAGGGTTAAAATAGAAATAACAATAATTATGAACAGTTAAGGACTGCCAGTAAAAGTAAATTGATAATTTAAAGATTTTTATGTTACGTTTTAAAGATTAAGGACTACAATGTGCATTAGTCAATATTTCAAATACCACTAGTGAAATTAACTATTTTCTTTGTAATGTTAGTGAATATCAGGTAATAAATGTGAGTTTTGCATATGTCTAAAATTCTCAATTTTATAACACCCATATTTTTAAATTATTTTTAAAATTATATTTTATTAGAAAATAATAATTATTTTAAGAGTATTTAATGAATATAAAATTATTTTCAGATTTACAATATTTTATTTTAAGAAACAATTATTTAAAGGTAAAAAAAAATTAAGATTTGATTTTAATTTTATGAATTTAGTTGTTATTTTATTATGAATTGTTAATTATTTAATTATAGAATCATTTATTTAGTTAGTTAAATCAATTATGTTAATTTTATATATAATGTTAATTATCAGTTTTATAATTATTTATTTAATTATTTAAATTAATTATTTTAATATTTTAAATTAATTAGTATTTAGTTAATTTATTAGTTTAAATATTTAAATTAAGATTTATTAATTTATTATTATTAATTTATTTTAAAGGAATATTTTAAAGAATATGTCATCATATTTTTTTAAATAAATTATATTATATTATTTATTATTATTATTATTATTATATTATATAACTATTATTATTTAATTATTTGATTACTTAATTACTTAATTATTTTGAGATTGAATATTCTGAGATTATTTTTTAGATTTTTAAAATATACTATTATTTTATTATATTATAATATATTATTATTATTATTATTATTATTATGCTTCGTAATTATTTTAATCAACACATAAAACATACACATCTATCTATCTTAAGGATTATAAATTTATCACTCTGATATCACCTTTATCACACTCCAAAATTATCGGTGCGATGGTTCTAAAACAATAATAAGTATAAAGCCACCATAAATTTGTAGAACATAATATAACTTGAATCTCATACACACCAAAAATATATATATATCTTTGTTGTGTATGAGATCCAATATATATATATATATATATGTATATATATTGGATCTCATACACACCAACTTGGATCTCATACACACCAAAGATATATATATATATATATATATATATATATATATAGTCATTCTTATGAATCGTATAATCATTATCATGTCTTCATATCATGATATTTTCTCTTGTTCCCTACAGATCAAAAAACACATCTAATATCAAGATGGAACAAGAAAAACTCTACAAAACATATCAATCTAGACAACAAAAGAATACATACAATATTTAACTACAAAACTTCTAAAAATATACTTCTCATTAGACATAAGTGCATAACATAAATATAACGTTTAACAAAATTATATTTAAGAGTCTTCTTGTGGAGAATAAGTCAAAAAGCTCTATCTTCTAGATTAGCTTTCTCTCGAGCAACACTATTACCTAAAATCCAAATAAGAGGAGTAAGCCTTCAACTCAGTAAGACATAAATATGCAATGCTTTAGGTTAAGCCAAAGAACTTGAATATCATGGTCATGAATATACTTATACATATATTTATATATATATATTTATACATATACTTATACTTGAGCATGAAGAATTATAAGAAGAAAAATCTATAAACTTGTACTTGAAAGAACATGAGTGCTCACAACATAATAGCAGTATCAAATCATATCATGTGATAGAACTGATATCATGAAAACATATCGATAGCCTTGCTACCTTATCATAACACATGCTTAGCTGAGCATATGTCTAGAGCTTATAACCCCCTCTAGGTGAAACACTGATAAAAGCCCTATCAGTTGGGTTCTCATTGTACACATTGGACTAATGAATTTACTCTCATTGGAAAAAGTATTCTATATATATTCATAGGTTCGATTAATCATAATCTTAAATAATTTCTCAAATCTATATATTGAACACACTCTTTACTGACTTACATATTAACCTCAATCAATATCTGATTCCTTAGTTCAACATTATTCTTCATATATATATATATGACTTCGTTAACTATG
>CANXYC011681729.1:0-34064 GCA_948193065.1 Aleurites moluccanus
AGCATTTTCGTAATTAATTGGGTTATAATTGATTGTTGCATATCATTTAGGTTGTCATTTGGGTTCTACGCGGTACTGGTCGCTTATGCATCACCCGTACCCTAGGACCGTCACGACTTCCGAGATAGGTCGTGACATAAAAAGGTTCATTGATAAATCAAAGATGGCAAGGGAAGAAAAGTTAACATTGACAAGTGGAGGAAAATCAACAAGTTTACATCCTGACAAGTGTAATTCTACCAAAGTAGGGAATGGGTTTATCACTACTTTGAGCTAATTAGAAGGCTCGCTGAGATTTATGCTACTCAGATCAAGGGAACGTAATGAAGTAAAATTAGAAATCCAATATAAATTCTCAACCTGCAGCATATCATTAGAGGAGAGATCAATAACAGCAAGAGAAGAAAAGTTAACACTAAAAAGTAGAGGAATATAACTAAGTTGACAGTTAGACAAATACAACTCTACCAAAGAAGAGAGTGAGTTTATTGGTTTGATCCAATCAAAGGATTTACTAAGGTTCACATAATTGAGATCAAGGAATTCTAACAAAGAAAGATTAGAAAGCCATTCTAAATTTTCAGTGTGCAACTCTTCATTATAGTTTCCTCCAAGTTGACGAGGAATCATTCCTCCAAATTTTGCTCTAGAGAGGTTAAGATATTCTAAACTCTCCATGGAGCCAAGGAATGTGGGAATTTCAATTCCTTCAAAATAATTATTGCTAAAATCCAAAAATCTAAAATACTTAAATTGGAGCAAAGAAGGACTAATCTTACCTCCCAACACTGCGTTCTCATAATATTTTGCATATTCAACATATTCATATATAGAATAAGAATGATGCCTAGAATACTCTTCCTCATAAAGAGTTCGAAGATGAAGCTCAAGGACATACCTAATTGAATTGTCACAAATGACTTGTGGCCATGTACAACAATCACCATGGGCAAACTAGGACCTAAGCTGGTTTAAAATATTAATAAGACCATCTTTTAACTTCAAAAGAGCTTTTCTTTCAGTTTGAATATAGCTTGCCCCATAGCACAATTCTATAATTAGCAACCAAAGAAGAAATATAGTAAAAATATTTGTAGTAGTACTCATTATTTTTAAGTAGGTGTGTGGATGAATAAGTTGCAAAGATCATAGAGTGCTACTTATACCCTTGTTTGTTCCACCAAATTAATTGATGACCAGCCAAGAAATTTCTAGTGGTTAAAATCAGGAGTAGGTAAATACGTAAATAAGTCCTACTTTAACCCTTCTAACTTATATCTCAAACAAATTGATTCTTTATGATATCAATTAACTATTAATGGCAGTTGATTCTTTATTTTCTCCAAGCTATTCCGAAAATGGGCCGTACTAACTACTGTCCTAATATGTGAATAAGGCAATTCACAACTTTGAAAATTTAGAAATTATAAACAAGAGGCCTACATCTATATTGCACTCTTTTTAGGGCAGAATAAATAAGTAATTACCTATATAGTTATAAAGGGAAAACACGTAATTACCAATGGCCAATAAAATCAAGTTCCAAACTTTCAAAGCTACTTTTTATTGTGATAAAGGGAAGATTAATAGTAAAATTAAATACCATTTATGTTCAAATGCCATAATATATGCTAAATCCATTAATAATAATGAATTTCATGTGCAATCAACTATCAAAATTTCTTTGATGCAGATAGAAATTGGAAGAGTAGTATGGCCCATTTTCAGAATAGCTTATTTGACAATTTAAAATTAAAGAATATGAAAATTATAATTTTTTTTTAAATTGTTAAATAGTATTATCAAAATATCACGTTAGCTTACAATTTAAAATGTAACGATTAATTAAGTTAAAATACAAAGAATTATAGAGAAATATTTTTAAAAAATTACCATGAAATATACTGACTAAATTCTCATGCGGAATATAACGAGTAAAAATTAAGAAAAATATACATATTTTGTATTGCTAATTAATTAATAAATAGTTGAAATGCCTTTTATTTTGGAATGAAAATAATTAATTAAACCATAATACAAAAAAATATAGAGAAATATTTTTTAAAAAAATTACCTTGAAATATATAATGGCTAAATTCATTAATAATAATCAATTTTACGCGGAATCAACTACTAAAATTTCTTTTTTGGATAAATGTAGCAAATAGGTCGGATTGGGTAGATTCAGGTTGAGTCACTTTGAGTTCAGGTCAATTTGGGTTCGAGTCAATTCGGGTGTTGTCTTTCAAAGCTATTTTTTATAGTGGTAAAGGGAAGATTAATATTAAAATTAAATACCATTTACGTTCAAATGTCATAATATATGCTAAATCCATTAATAATAATCAATTTCATACGGAATCAACTACCAAAATTTATTTGATTGATATAGAAATTAGAAGAGTCGTACGGCACATTTTCGGAATAGCTTATTTGACAATTTAAAATTAAAGAATATGAAAATTATAATTTTTTTTTAAATTGTTAAATAGTATTATTAAAATATCACGTTAGCTTACAATTTAAAATGTAACGATTAATTAAGTTAAAATACAAAGAATTATAGAGAAATATTTTTAAAAAATTACCATGAAATATATTGACTAAATTCTCATGCGGAATATAATGAGTAAAAATTACGAAAAATATACGTATTTTGTACTTCTAATTAAATAGTTGAAATGCCTTTTATTTTGGAATGAAAATAATTAATTAAACTATAATACAAAAAAAATAGAGAAATATTTTTTAAAAAATTACCTTGAAATATATAGTGGCTAAATTCATTAATAATAATCAATTGTACGCGGAATCAACTACTAAAATTTCTTTGATGGATAGAGGTAGCAAATATATCAGATCGGATGGATTTGGGTTAAGTCACTTTGGTTTCAGGTCAATTTGGATTTGAGTTAATTCAGATGTTGTTTTTTTTGGACAAATTATGGACGAGTTATCTCAGGTTGCGGGTGGATCGAATTATATGCCAAGTTAATCCAAAGAAAGATTTTGAGTCAAATTTAATTTGCGGGGTATTGAACGGATCGGGTCAAGCCACCTAAAAATTATTTCTAAAAGATATTTATTTTCATTTTAAAATTTTCTATATGTAATTTCAAAAAATTAAAAAAGAAATAAAGATAAAAATAATCAAATATATAATTATAATTATTAAATATATGCAACTTTTATAATATTACTTGATATGCTTTTTAATTTATAAATATAAGTAAAATTACTAAAATAATAAAATATCTTAAACATTTCATGTTTTATTTATTATATATTTAAATAGTTATTTAATTAATAATTTTTACAATTAATTTTTTTTATATTAAAAAATAACAACTTAATATTATCAATTTTTCATTTAGTAAATTAATAATTATTATTTAATTATTAATAAGTAATAATTATTAATTTTTATTAGTTAATTTGTTATTACTTATTAGTTAACATTATTTGTAGTAGTTATTATTTACCATTCATATTAATAGTTAATATTTAATAGTTATTACTAATTAATTATTTACTACTTATTAATAAGCACTTGTGATTTGTTAATAATAACCAATTATTTATTATTAAGCACTTATAATATAATTTTGAAATTTATAAACTAAACATAAAAATTATATATTTTCTATTAAATTATATAATATATTGAAAATTTATAAATAAGATATAATAAATAAATTTTTAATAAGGTAATTAATAATATTGTTTTTAAGAATATATGAAATTCTATTTGAATTACATATATGAAAATTAATATAAAATTTAATTATAACCTTTTAGGCAATTAAGTAATAAAAAAAATTATAAAAAATTAAAAATTATATATAAATTATATTAAATTTAATAAATATTTAAATTTATATATATAATCCAATTAACTTAAAATTAAATGTAAAAATTTAATAAAATTACTTTAAAATATAAATATGCTTTAATAAATATACTTAATAAAAATTTTCAAGTGATCTAATAGTTTTTTTTAGATTTAAATACTGAAAGGTTTTGAATTCTATACTCACATTTATTATTGTGTTTTTTTAGTATATTTATATATATACTCAATTTAATAAGATTTATATTCAAATAATATTAAACAATTAACTTGAAATATAAATATAAAATTTAATAAAAAATGGTATAAAATATAAATATATTTTAAAATATCATAAAAAATTTAGTAATAGATATTTTAAAATATATTTATTTTAAGCATATAAATTTAAGAAAATTATTTAGTGGATTGATGGTTGATTAAATTTCTCAATATTAAAGGTCTTGATTTCTAACATCACCTTTAGCATTATATATTTTTTAATATATAATCAAAAGCCTAAAAAATAAGGTGGAATCCAAACCCGTAAATAAATAATAAGTAGTCTTAATAATAAATATTATAAAAAATTATTTTATTTTTAAAAAATTAAATTATTAATAATAAAAATAATCAACTGCATAAATTTTAAAAATCTTTAAATAGATTATAATATTAATAAATAATAATAATTGAAGTAAAAATATTAACAAAATAATAATATGTTGCTATGATAGTTTGAAACTTATTTAGGTGGTTATATAGTTGCTAGATGGATTATATAATAATTATTAACAAATCATTATCATATGTAAATTTTATTTATTACTTTCTCCATTTTTTTTTATCTGTCGTTTAAGATTTTGCACACATATTAAGATATTTATTAATTAGATTCAAAATAATTTATTTAACTTTATATTATTAACCTTATCTTAAATTAAGTTATTGTATTATAATTAAATGCTATAAGAATAAAATAGAAAAAGTTGATCAATATTGTTTTGAAAATTTAAAATGATAATTAAAAATGAAAATGAATAAATTTTTAAAACGACAGATAAAAAAAGAGGGAGTATTTAATTATTAAATTTTACAATTAAATTTATTTTTATATTAAAATGAAAATTTAATATTATTAACTTATCATTTAGTAAATTGACTGTTAGTATTTAATAATTAATAATTACTAATTATTAGTTATAATTAGTTAATTTATTATTACTTATTATTTAATATTTATAATTAATTATCACTAATTAATTAATTATTATTTATCACTTATATTAATATTTAATACTTAATAATTACTATTTATATTAATATGAAGGTGACTAAATTAATACATACATTGATATGAAGGTGGCTAAATTATTATTATTCAAATATATTTTTCATAATTTTAGTCAATAATATTAAAATTTAAGATTATAAAAAATTATTAATTGAAATTCAATTAAAACATAATTAATTAATAAAAAATAAAAAATTAATATAATATAATATATGATTTTTATAATTAAATATTGAACATTATATATAATCTTTGACTTAAAAAATTAACATTTAGATATATATATATTCAGATTTAATTTCTCTTTTATAATATTAAAAAATAATAATTTATAATTAAATTAAATAATTTATCAATAAAAAATTTAATTATAGAAAACTTAATTTTAATCAATAAAATCAAAATATTAGAGTTTTTTCAATTAAATTAATTCTATAAATTTTTCTCCTTATATTCTAAAAATTAAATTAATAAAGTGACGACTCTAACTGAATACAACTGATCATCTTGTGAAAATAGAGGTGGTTTATGTTTAGGTTCCAAGGGGTGGAGACGATTCGTCCCCTCAATCCAGAGGTCAGAATGCTTTATTCAAAGTAGATATGATTTGCATAATTTATGATTCTGGGAACTTGGTTATTGAGTGTAATGTAACTCCAATCTCTGGTCTTCCACCTTTGCGCGTGTGGGATTTGAATTCCACTTGGAAAATTCAATGAACTGTTGGATTAATGTTTTCAAAATCGAATCGATTAAAAAATTAATAAAAATAAAAAATTAAATATTTAATTAAAATCAAATCAATTAAATTAAAAAAAATTAATATATATATATATACATATGTATATATATAATTTTATATTTATTATTTTTGATAAAATTAAAAAAATTAAAAAATTAAAAAAATTAATTTTTTTTTTTTTAATTCTGATCCGATCGAATTAAAAAAATCAATTCAATTCAATCGATTCATCAATTAATCGGTTAGTTCATCGGTTTTTTGAGATGAATTTTTAGAAGTTGATCAAATCGATTCTTAATTCAATTCTCAATTTTTCTGATTCGACCGGTCAGTTTAGTTTGATTTTAACAATTATGATTGGGATAACAAAGATAAATCAAGATTATAGTGTATAAATAATTTTATAAAATATTATATTAAATTAATTTTTTAAAAAAATTGAAAGAATTACGGACAGTTTCACTTGAAATTTTATTTCTTTAAATAGGCACAATATATCATAATTATTTTCGATAAATAATATAACCATCAAAGGTCCCAACTTTCAACCTTTTGGTTTTTTATTGATTTGTAATTTATTTTTTGCAATTATTTAAAATTTATATGCTTTCTAAGTAAGAGTTGTCTTCTTGAAATGAACATGGCCTTAATTTAGTTAGAAAAGTAAAAGTAATTTCATTTATCTTCTTATCACTTATGTATATTTATTTATTATTTTTCCATAGTGATTTCAACAGTAGATTAATAATTTTTTAGATATTTTTTGCCTTATATGAAATCATTTTATTAATTTTTTTTATATTATTGTATTTTATATATTTCAATTAAAATTTATATAAGTCAATATATTTAATATATTTTTCATTATTTTTTTAGTTGACCCATATATAATAAATTTGATTCATATATTTTATTTATATTAATATTTAAAATAAGTATTTAAATTTAATATAATAATAGTAATAATAATTTGAGTATATTAAAATATTTTTAAAGAATATAAATTAAATATAAATAATATAACAAGGATTCGTATAAAATACAAGACTGTGACTCATTTTAAATTAAAATCCCAAGCAATATATGTTACAATATAAATAGCTAAAAACTGAATTTTTGATACAAGTCATACCATAAAATCCACAATTAAAAGGACCATATTGAACATAATTTTAATTAAAGACGACAGGTGAGTTATTGCATTAAATCACGATCTCTTCATGGACAATTTGTATTAGGATTTCCAAGTCGAGGATTATTCTGAAGACTATGTCAGTGAAACAAAATAAATTAATTTTTCCTCATTTAAATTATCGTATAAAAAGAATTTGAATAACAATAAAATAAAGAAAATCAATAATAATAATAATAATAAAAAAGGCAAATGCGTACTTGAGAGTAGGAATGCGTTCAAGTCCAGAAGGAATTGTTCCACACAGGTCATTATTTGAAAGATCCCTATAAAAAAAAAAAAAAAAAAAAAAAAGGAAAATTAATTCACCAAAATTATGTATTTCAAATTTCCAACTATATCATATATCTAACTTAATTAGTAAAGGTAAATAAGAAAAACTCTTACAGAACTAGAAGGCTTGAAATATCAGCAAGCTCTCTGGGAATGTGTCCAGTTAGCTGGTTGTTATTTAGACGTCTGCCAAAGTCAACATTAACACAATAATATCTTAGAATGATACTTTTTGAGCTATAGGTTAATACATAATTTACTTGGACATCATATGCAAATAGAGTAATCCGGATATTTTGTCTCATTTAGTTTCTTATTTCTTCTCAAAGAAACCAATTTTAATCATACAATATTAGTAATTTAGTATTATTTGCTTAAACTCACATAAAGACAGCAGATTTTAAATTCCCCAAGGAGGGAGGAATGGTTCCAGAG
Organism: Aleurites moluccanus; assembly: GCA_948193065.1. Classification (NCBI taxonomy): domain Eukaryota; kingdom Viridiplantae; phylum Streptophyta; class Magnoliopsida; order Malpighiales; family Euphorbiaceae; genus Aleurites; species Aleurites moluccanus. The sequence goes on from CANXYC011681729.1 coordinate 7,766, forward strand.
ATTTTATTCTCATACAAGTTCAAGCTAATTATGCTTTTCAAATCACCAAATTCAGCAGGGATTGTTCCTTCAATATTGTTCTGATAAAGGTTACTGCAGCATAAAATAATTAAGTTATTTGTAATAAAAATCAAATATTAATCTCACTATAAATCATATGTTCGAATAATAAGAACATACAACTGTTGTAAATTCTCCAGCACTCCAAGGTCAGGTACTAGATGCCCAGATAAACTTGACCTACCCAAGTCCCTGATCATTTTATCAAAAAATAAAAAATTGTTACCATAATGTTGGCTAGAAGTAAAAATCCTATATAATAGAATGAGCAATGAGCTTGCCGTTACTAGAATAAATAATTTAATGAATCCCAACAATCTTTTCTCTTTTAAAAAATATCTTATATACCAAAAACAAATAATTGTATTATTAAAATTGTGAGATTTCGAATTTGAGTAAAATTAAAAAAAAAAATCAATTGGACAAGTGTATATATATGTAGAGAAAAAAGATTGTAATACACTCGAATAACTTGATCATCCTGGTTGCAGCTGAGATGATACCAAAGACAGGGATTAACATGGGTTGGATCCCAGCTTGCAAGCAAGTTATTAGGATCAGACAAGCTCAGCTTCTGGGCGTACAAAGCATCACTTTCACGATTTCCATACCCAACTGGAAATAGAGTTAGGATTATGGCTAGAATTAGAGAAGCACAAGAAATCCAAAGACAGGTAAATGCTGCCATTTCCTTTCTGAAAGAATGAGAGAAATGGTTGGTTAAATTGGATTTGTAAAGCGAAAGAGAGAGAGACAAATGTTTTATATTGTGATTATTATGCATGGATTGTATTGTATTACTATCTTTTGATTTGGTTTGATTTTATACAATCAATTGTCATTAATTTTCTTTCTATGTTAGAATTTTTGCATGGATAATCCATATATCTAATATGATTTTAATTTTAATTTTTGAGTTGGATGTTTCTTTATATATATGTTTTTGTTATAAATATATAGATAAGTGTGGATATCCATTCATCTATCCCACTACTCATAGATTTTTATATTTAGGTTTAATTTTATTGCACCATTTATGTTATAATTTATGTTTTAATTTACAGTGGGTTTATATATTGTAACATATGATGAAGAGGAACCCTATAAATATGAGTTCATATTACTTTGTAATATACACCAAGAAGATAATAGAAAACTCTCGCTTATACATTTTTATTCTTATTTTTATTCTTATTCTTGTTCTTATTCTTGTTCTTGTTCTTGTTCTTATTCTTGTTTTGTTTATTTTTCATAACACGTTATTAGCACGATTCTCTTCCATGTAAGTTATTCTACTCTTAATATTTTAATTTAACATCTATTGTTTATTTATGTTACCATCTTAATGAATTATATATGATTTATTTTTGTTTACATTATTTAGTTTTATATTCATATTTGCTATTAGAATTAATGTTTTTCTATATTTTAATCAAATCTATATGATTTATTGGAAATAATCATGAAGTATAGATATTGTGAAATAATATATAAAATGCTAAGCACTTAAAATGATATGTTAATATTTTTCATATATCGAATATGCTCCTGCAGTAGCAATATCGATAAAAAAAAATTATAAAATTATTATGAATTAATTTCATGTCTTTTGGTTTAATCTCATTCTTTGAAGTGAATGCAGACATACTTAACTGAATAAAATAACAAGTTATTAATGAAAAATTCATGAAATATATTTTAGTAATTTTATCTAATTCATTGAAGTGAATGTGGTAATTTAAAAGTAAACATATAATAATTATTCTTTTTATAAGAATAAAAAAAATCATAAAAATATTTATCACCATTAGAAGTGGGATAAAATTATACAGAAATAAAAATAGAAAAGGTGAACAAAATTTTTTTAAAGTAAATATTATAGATATGGTATGAAGAAAAATTGATCAAATACTTGTCGTATGATAAAATATCTTATTGATATTTATCAAACATTGCAAAAAAAAAGAGGAAAAATATGAAGATAAATTTTATTTCTAATAATGATGACATTAACTATGATTATATATATATTGCTCACATTGATATGACAAATATGTTTTTGAAAATATTAAAAAAAAAAAAGAGAATTGATTTCGATATATATTGTGAATGGTGCGATAACTCGTACTATTTTAAAAATGTCAAATATTTTTCTTATTTGAATGGGCGAGACAATTGTTTCTGGTAAAATAAAAAAAATAATTGAAAATTCCAGAAGAGTCAATATATTATTACTAAGAGGAACAATATTTATTATATAGAATGCATTATTTTCTCAAAAGTCTCATAGAAATTTGTTAAGTTTTAAAAATATTCACAATAATGAATATCATATTGAGACAGTAAATGAGAAGAATCAAGAATATATTCATATTATAATCATTATTTCAGGTAAAAAAATGTGTATTAGAAAAAATTTTTACTTTTTCCTTTGGTTTATATTATATAAAAATTGGTATAATTGAAATAAATCTTATGGTAAACCAGAAATTTACAGATCCAAATATTTTTATTATATAGCATAACCGATTAGATCATCCTAGTTCAATAATGATGAGAAAAATTATTCAAAATTTACATGGGTATCCATTGAAGAACCAGAAGATTCTTCAAGGCAATGAACTTTTTTGTACTGCTTGTTCTCAAGGCCAATTAATTATTAAGCCTTCACCAACTAAAATTGAAATAGAATCACTTGTTTTTTTATAACGAATTCAAGGTGATATATTAGGACCTCTTCATCCACCATGTGGACCATTTAGACACTTTATGGTTTTAATAGATGCTTCCACTAGATGGTCACATGTATGCTTATTATTATCACGTAATTTGACATTTGCAAGATTACTTGCTCAAATAATTCGATTACGAGCACAATTTCCAGATCATCCAATTAAGACAATTCGTCTTGATAATGCTGGTGAATTTTCATCTCAAATTTTTAATGATTATTGTATGTCACTTGAGATAAAAATTGAACTTCCTGTAGCACATGTACATACACAAAATAGTCTAGCAGAATCACTTATTAAACGCCTTCAATTAATAGCTAGACCAATGCTTATGAGAACCAAACTCCCTACTTCAGTATGGGGACATACTATTTTACATGCAGCATCACTTATATGAGTTAGACCTACAAGCTATCATAAATTCTCCCCGTTGCAATTAACTTTTGGTCAAAAGTCAAATATTTCTCATCTAAAATTTTTTGAATGTGCGGTATATATCTTAAATATTCCACTACAATGCACTAAGATGAGTCCTTAAAAAAGGTTAGAAATATAAGTTGGATATAAATCTCCCTCAATAATTAAATATTTTAAGTCATTAATAGTAATGTATTTACTGCTCGATTTGCAGATTGTCATTTGATGAAATAATATTCCCAATATTAGGGGGAGATAATAAAAGTTAAAAAATACAAAACAATATGAATAAGAACTTCATAAATTAATTTATCTGCAAAAATTAATAAATCAATTGCCGGATGCATTTGCTGATTTAAAATAAGTAACAAAATCTCATATAACAGTCGTTAATGTTTTAATTTGTATTATCGTCTTATAAGGACAATTTATTGATATTAATAAATCTCAAACACGCTTGAAGCGTGAAAAGCTATTAGTTATAAGGATAAAAATCCTTGAAAGAGAAAAATAATAAATAATAAATATAATTTTATTAAAAATACAGATAATAACATAGATACACTTCTTGAAGAAGTACAAGTATCTGAAATTAGTAAAAATGAAGAGATATTGATAAATTATATTAGTTATGAAAAAAATAAAACCGAAATGAAATAGTTGTTAGCCACTATTTTGCATATAGTGTAACATATTTTTATGAATAAAAAATGATGATATTGAACCACAATCTATTTAATAAATAGAATTGATTGGTCAAAATGGAAAGATGTAATACAAACAGAATTTGATTTTCTTGAAAAACGTAAGATTTTCGGACCAGTAGTCCAAATACTAGAAGATATGAAACTATTAGATACAAATATATTTTTGTACGAAAAAAAATGAGAAAAATAAAATTATAAAATAAAAAGTAAAACTTGTTGCATAAGGGATTTTACAAAAACCTGAAATCAATTATGAAGAGATATACTATTCTGTGGTGGATGCAATAATATTTTAATATTTTATTAATATAACAATGTATGAAAAACTTGATATGCACTTTATGAATGTAGTCATAACTTATTTATATGATTTAATTGATAATGATATTTATATGAAAATCTCTAAAAGATTTAAAATGCTAGAAAAATAAAATTTAAGTTCTCGAGAAATTTATTCAAGTATATTATAAAGATTTTTGTATGAATTAAAACAATTTGAGCCCATATTGTAAAATCGTTTTAGTGAATATTTGTTCAAAGTAATATAAAAATAATACTATAAAGAAATTTGTATATGAATTTGCCATAATTATTGTATATATTGATGATTTGAATATTATTAAAATTTCTGAAAAACTTTCAAAAGTAACATATTGTTTGAAAAAAGAATTTGAGATGAATTATTTTGAAAAATAAAATTATGTCTCAATTACAAATTGAATATTGGGCAAAAGAATTTTTTATTTATCAGTTAACTTATACACAAAAAGTTCATTTATAATTTTATATACAAAACACATTCATTGAATAGTTCAATGGTTGTTTGATTACTTAATATGAATAAAAACTCTTTTCAGTTAGAGAAGATAATAAAAAAAAATTTGGTCATGAAGTACTATATCTTATATAATAGGCGCACTAATATATTACAAAAAAATGGTGAAATTGGTGTTCAATAAATTTATTCAAGTGACAAGCTAACAGATTTGTTTACTAAGGTATTACCTACTGCAATATTCAAGAAATTGGATAACAATATTGAAATGTGACACCTTAAAGATTTTTAGTGACATTGCAAATAGGGGGAGTTTAATACTATACTCTTTTTCCCTTAACCAAAAGTTTTGTCCCATTGGGTTTTTCGGTAAGGTTTTTAATGAGGCAGTGTACTATTTGCAATGCGAGAATATTGTACTCTTTTTTCTTCATTAGTTTTTTTTTTCCTACTGGGTTTTTACTAGTAAGATTTTAATAAGGCATATTTTTTATAAAGATGGACATCCAAGGGGGAATGTTATAAATATATAGATAAATGTAAATATCCATTCATCTATCTCACTACTCATAGATTTTTATATTTAAATTTAATTTTATTGCACCATTTATGTTATAATTTATGTTGTAATTTATGGTGGGTTACATATTGTAACATATTATGAAGATGAATCCTATAAATAGGAGTTCATATTATTTTGTAATACACACCAAGAAGATAATAGAAAACTCTCTCTTCTACATTCTTATTCTTATTATTGTTCTTGTTCTTATTTTGTTTTGTTTATTTTTCATAACAGTTTTGCTTAATTGGTTTTTTCTTTATATTTACAACAATCATCATCGGTAGACCAGGACCCAAGCCCGTTTGAAATATCAGCGAAACCATCCTTCAAAAGAGCTTCTCCCTCAGTCTGAATGCAGCCTGCCTCATAGCACAATTATATAAGTAGCAATGAAAGGAATACAAAGTGCTCGTACATTTTTTTTCCTTCATAAATTGGTTTTATAATTGTGGCCTCACACTTTGCGCGATTCTCAGTTGAATGTACATTGTACCTTACAATGGTAAGAGGCTCTAAGCTGCTTGTTACCCAATAACAGACCATTTATTTTACATGAATTGAAAGTCCAACTCAACATCATAGACTGTTACTAAGTGGACCAATGTACAGCAATATATTTGTAATTCTGATAGCAACTAGACATTGTTGGTTAGCCAGAGAATTTTAAAGGTTTTAAAGTAAGGAAACTGAAATTCTTTGAGTAATTTACAGAATTGTAACCTCAGCAATTAAACTTCAGGCACCCTGATTCGGCTGGCTTTGTTTTCTATTGGTTAATTAGGTTTTAGCTAGGGTCGAACTTGCACTTGCTAACTCTGAAAACGATTTCAGCACTGACTGATTGATAATGTTGGTTTAGTAGTTAATAATTAGTCCTAATTTTTCCAATCCTAGAGATGTATTGGAAAGAAAATTATTGAAGGATAATGATGCAAATTCAACAATAAAGAATTTCTTTCAAGATTAAAAAGACCCTAAAAGTTAGTTCCATTACAATTCCTTCTGTACATATTATTTGATGCTGAAACCCAATGACTCCTCACATTTTGGGAGTAAAAAAGAATTGGTACAAAAGAATAAATTTCAATATAGTTTCTCCATCTGATTAACTCATTTACAACTGAAACAAACTCATGTAACTCTTGTTACAATGCTAATCTGTACCTTCCCTAGGATTTATCATATTTTTTGTTAACTGTAAATTAACAGAGATGATGGTGAGGGGAAAACTGATATGCTGAACTAGAAAAGCATATTTTGGCAGAAAAAAATCATCCCCAGTGTCCGAGTAGAAGGTTACAATGATAACCTCTTGCCTGCAAAAACTTTCATCCCCAAAAAAGGCCAACTATACACAGATGGTCACAGGTTGCAAGTTTGAAGATTTGGGTCAATCTATACCTTCAAGAGTCTTCTACAAAAGCACGAAGAACAAAATCTCGAAAACGTCTTGAATACTGCTTTGGATCAACAGCAGATATTGAAGTTGGGTCATATTGCATTGATTTGTATGCATGCTCAAGTTTCTTGCTAATATCATAGTCTTGTAGTATGTCTATGATACCAAAAAATATAATGATTTCATACAAGTCTCCGGTTGGTTCTCCAATTAGCTGAGTTTCACAATCACTTCTTCTGATCGTCTTTTCAGCACGTGCTGGCATGTTTATGCCTAGCTTTATGGAAGCCCACCTGCATAGTGCATTCTAGAAAGAATGAGGAAAGCATAATTATGATAAGACCAGGAATAAAACATCAATTGAATAAGCCAACAGCACTGCCAATTGGCCATGGCAGGAAGCACTACCTAGTATGCTGACAAAAATCAATGTGTTGTAGGTTGGAAACAGAAATGCATCAGCTTACAAGATTTTGAGTAACTTAAAACTATTTCTCATGTCAACTGAATCTTAAATAATCCACAAATTACAAATTCATACATGATAAAATTGGATTACTATTCAAGCAATTGGTGTTCCTATGGCAGTCAGAATTTCCACCAAATACAAGAAAGAAAATATTAAATTTTCGGTGTGCTAGTTTGTTTTACCTTGCAGGATCAAAGAGAATCTTATCCATGTCTACCCTAGAAAGGCGTGGTTGTGCTCCTTCATTATCAGGCTCTACATTTCCAGCTGCTAAGAAAAGGATAAAGAAAAAGAAAAAAGCACAATTTTATCAGCACAGCAAGGACTAGCTTTGCAATTACTAGCAGAAGCAAATTAGATGACTAGAAATAACCAGTAGGAGTTCTAAGTCCAGTGGGAGTAAGAAGTCCAGTTGGAGTGCGAAGGCCAGAAGGAGTTCTAACACCAGATGTACGAGGCGGTGTCATGGCATCCTTGTATGAAGCTTCTCGAAAGTGAACACCAACCAAAAGACTGTAATCCATAATTCTTTCTTGTTCAAGGAAGTCACAGTCTCTGTCCACTTGCCTGCATGAGGGGACACTTTCATGCTATAGAAACAAGGATAGTTATGTTCTAACATTTACTTTTGAAAAATTCTCACATTTTATCCTTCTGTTTGAAATACAAGAATGCAATAAACAAACTCAGAATGAAAAATAGATAACAATAATCTTCTTGCATGTGAGTTCTTGGTGCAATGTGCATTTGTTATCTGTCAATCAATTGTTATCTTTTTCTTGCTATTCAGATATAAAAAAGGGTATATATTAAAATTGACTCTTTTTGTACCTAAACTAAACTTTTAACCTTCATCAACTGCTTGTATTATTTGCAATCTAATTGTCAAATAGAGAGGAGTCATGCTACTTAATACAATGACAATTTCTCATATGGCATAGTTATGTAACTTTCATGAACACGAGGGTTTTATTATTGCCTTCTATGAGGATTAAGTTTGAAAACCTTAACTAGCCAATTGCATGCACTAACTCATAACTGCAAAGTAAGGCTTTTTCCTATATATTTATAGATTGAACACATTGCAGAGGAGAGTAAAAATGTTTTATCATAACACCCACCCTCAACAAAGGCACAAATATAACTGAAAAATAGAATGCCAACAGATATGAGACAAGATATTTACCTACAAAACTCCTGGAACCAAACTTTCTGTAGTCGAAATATGTAATTGAGATCAAGATCCTTGAGGGTTGTCGTTGGATCAATTTCTGATTCAGGTTTAGCAGTTGTGCGACCATGGGAAGAACCTTTCAAGTCAAAACGCCTATGAATGGCATACTCGGCACAGAACAGATTCCCCATAATGACAAATCGCACCTAGCCCATATGAAGATTGATTTCATGAAAATTCATGACTATCAGTAATTTTTCTACTTAAAGTAGTGATTTTGTGCATATCACATTACCTTCTTCTGATTTGGACCAGCTAATTTTACACAATGAAGACCATAAAATTTGGTCACTAATGTGTTTTCAAATGCCCGAACATGATTGTAGTAGGCTGGAAGCATCCTTAGGAGGACCTGTAATAACATCGGCCAATTGATATTGTAAACTTAAGCCATAGAATGTTAAGGAGAAGAACAAATGAAGCCTATTTCGACATCATGCAATCATGCAGCAGAACTTTGGAAATACACAATCAACCTTAAGTTGTTAATAAAACTCAACATTCCCAGTGAACTACACATTGGAATGTCAGATTCAATATTTGCTTTGGAATTGATTCAAAGTTTGTGAAGAAACAATTCAAAAAGAAAGAGACATGGAAAATAAAGCTAAAGAGTAGAACACTAACTTTAACTTCTGCCTTCTTTATGGTCTTGATCATGTAGCGATCATCATTTGTTAAGTAAAAGAAGCTTCCACTTTTACCTGGGGATGAGAGCTCCCTAAGGGCATCATTTCCACATATTGATAACATATAATCAGCTGCATCCACATTGAACAATTTCCTGAGAGTCCTGAAAATAGGATTATGGTGAATTGTGAGGCCATGTTTATATCAACTGAAGTTATAATACAGTTTCTAGCAGAAACATGAGATTCTAATGAAAATTGCCTTAGGTATTAAACATCCTATCAGCAGATTATTATTGTAATCATTACTACAGGGGGTTTTGTATTCCAAATAGATGCAATGCAGAAGTAATTTCAGCATAAGAATATTTTCTGCTGGCACTGACCAAGCTCATTAATATTAATATTATTCCAGCCAAAAGAGGCTCAGCCTTGTATAGAAAGAACAGTTTTCAAGCCGTTACCTGAAAACAACCGGGCAGTAATCCTTCCATTTGAACTCACTAGACTGGTGAGGTGGAGTATATTTAGACCCTTCTGGTGGAAATTTAGTCCAAACTTTTTCCTTAGGATCAAAAGCTGTAGCCTTCAGATCAAGAGATATAGCCGGAGCAGGCCGACCCACTGAATGTCTGTGCAACAGACCAGAAATAAATTAGGCATCTGAATTAGTGATAGCTCCAGTCCATGAATTGGAGAAACACCATTTCGAAGCATAACAAAGAAGGGCATATAAAATACAGGAGCAACCATTATGTAACTGGAAGGTAGTGGCAATATATTAGGGAAAAGAAGCAACTTGCAAACCCTTCTGAAACAGAACAATTTACTGGCACCCTCCACCATCTCTCAAGGTTTAAAAATTTGATCAACCATAAGCTAGATTTTGAAAAATTTGAAGAAATCATTTGTATACAAAGATCAAGACTTGATAATATACAGAAAAAGATAAGATTAGTATACCTTCAATCTCACTACAGTTAAGCATTCTATCAAACAGTTAAGAATCGATGCTAATAAAAACAGAACAATGAGAAGGAACAAAGCAAGCTCAGAAGCAATCACCAATCCCAAATACCTGATTCCTAACTGCAGATTGAGCATGAGCTCATAGTTTTTGTGCCCTTTTGATATTGTCTCCCCTTGCTTCTTTGCAGGTTGTAGATTCAATTTATGCATTCTTGAATCTAAATCATCAAAATGACCATAGCCTTCATCTCCATCCTTCCATTCTCCGTCCCCACCAGCACCACCAAAAGCCTCATAACTTTCCATCGAAGCTACACTATAATTACTTAACCTCCCATCCACAGACATCCGCCTAAGCCTTCCGTCATCACCATTCCCTTTTATTGATTTAACGCTCCCTCCTTGATCAACTCCAGGCATATTCAGCGCCTTTTGTGATGGATAAATTGTAACTTTTTCACAAACAGAAATCTGGCATTCATTCAAGTCCTCCAAAAACACCTCTTGTGGATCCCAATCCAAATTCCCTGAATGAGAACCAGATGGATAATAAGTCCCATTTTGCTCTTTAGGATCCTTACTCCAAACCCCCACATAGAAACTCCCATCTGCCCATCTAAAAGTCCCATTTCCTTTAGGCAAACCATCCTCCCAAAACCCATCATATCTATTCCCATTACTCCAAATCATAGTTCCATTACCATTCATTATACCATTTCTCCATTGACCAATATAATGATTGGAATTCTTCCACTGATACCTTCCATGCCCATATTGCAAACCTCTTCTCCATTCACCCTCATAATAATCTCCAGTTGCATAATTCTTGATGCCATGTCCATGTCTCAAATTCATAACCCAAGAACCCCTATAAGTATCACCTGAGGAACCTGTATAAGTCCCTTTACCATCCATATAACCACTCTTGAAATCACCCTCATACGTAGCACCAGAAGGCCAACTAAATTTACCTTTTCCCATTGTTTTCCCTTTGTACCATTCCCCAACATACATGCACCCGTCTGTCCAGAGATATTTGCCCTGCCCATTAGGGAGGTTTTCAAAACATTGACCAGTGTAGAAGTCACCATTGGGAAGAACTTTCTCTACATTGCGAACAGAATCAGTACAAGAAGGATCATCATCATCTGCATGAGCTACTGATGCTGACATCACGGCGCAAAAGATGGAGTTGGATCTTCTCTTTATTGCAGCTTGTGATTTTCTTACTGTTGCCTCCCAACCCTTCACAAAACCTGCGAGCTCTTTGCTCATTCTCACTCCCACTCCCTCCCTACAAAGACCAAATCTTCCTACCTTTCCTGCATTTTTCCTGTTTTGCCTATTCTCCCTCTCCCATTCTATTTATGATATAGTCTTGTTTTCAAGAAAAAGCGCACATTTTTACAGAAAACCCAGAAAAGGAAAAATTAGAGGGAATCAAACAGAGAAAAAACAAAAACAGAAAATCTGTGGTTTTGGTTTGTTTTACAAGACTGTATTTGGGGTTCCTTTAGTTACTGTGATGGTTTTATGAAATGGGTATTTTTGAGATTTCGAAAACAATGAAGAACTGTCTTGTTAGATTGATTGGGAAAGCAAGAAAGAGAGATTGGTACCAATGACTGGCTTTTTTTTTCTTCTTGATTTTTTCCCTCTCCTTTCTTTCTTTCTTCAAGAAATTTTCCTATTTTTTTATTTTTCTTTCCTTAGATTGGATAGAATTCAACAACAAGAATTTCTCTGGTTCCTGATTTGCCTCCTAAAACTAATAACACCCAAACAGTTGGAAACAGAGGATACAAATGATGATGATGACGTGACTGCCATTTTTAGAGCCACAATTAAGGCCCTACGGAAATTGCACTAATTTTAGTATTAGATTTGTTGGAAAATAATTAAAATAATAAGAGGAACAGTAAAATATAATCACAATCCTATTACTTGAGAAGAATAATCCTACAAAAAAAAATTATCATCAAATTGGTTTCATTAGGATCTCCTATAGAAATTTTAGGCTTCAAATATGAACATACATCATACATGTCTCGTAATATCACGGTTAACAAAATTAATAATTACTGAGTTTAATCTTCATAATATTTTTAGTTTAATAATACTTTCAATTTCATCTTTGCAATTCTACCTAATTTCATTTTTTCCTCTCATTGCTACTTTTAGAAATTTTGAGTTGGCCACAATATATGGAGTTTTTTTTTTTTTTTAAGTTATCCCCTTTGTTTGTTTGTTATTTATTATACTATATGTTTCAAATTAGTAGTTAATTAACCTTACTTCTCAATTGCATGGTTAAATATTCTTTTAAAAAATGTACATGTGTTGCTAAAAATATTTCATCTTGATTAAAAACATGAGTATTTATTCAAATAAAGAATAATTTCTTAATATAAAATATTGGTAAAAAATTATTAATTTAATTAGTTAAAAAATTATTGTATATATAGGAAAAAGGAACAAGAAGAAAAACAGAGGGGAGGTGGACAAATGTGAAATGAACATAAAAATTGGGTGCATAAAATTAAAAACAAATAAAAATAAGGATATTTGTATAAATAGGAAAGAGATTAGGTCAGTGTTATTGGGCAACAATGAATTAAGCAAAGAAGTTCCCGTGTGAAGGTCAGAGAGAGAGAAGTGCCTGCTTTCATTAGGACAAGGTCAAAACACAAATTCTATAACTATGGGGTCCACCATTCCTCATGTATTGGTTGGAAGCAAAAGGTAACACTTGTCTTCTCATCCTCAAAGTCCTACTCATTAATTACTTGATTACGATATCTCACTCTCATGTAAAATAAAAATCATAGAAAGCATATAATACTATCATATTTCCCTGTTCCCATGCTTTTGCTTAGTCTCTCCCCATCACTTTCATATCTATACTTATGTTTAATCTTTTGGGAACAAAAAAATGGGTGAGTGATATGAGAAGAAAGAAAATGGGTGCAATGATTTCATTTATTTAGTTGTAAATACGATAATTTTTTATATTAACATGATATTTTCATATTATATTAAATATAAAATTAATTTTTATTCAAATTATGGATATAATGGTGCTCAAACTTTATAACATATACTAATTATCATAATTTTTTATATATTATGTTCCTTTCTCGTTTGGATTTACGTTCTTTATTTTCTAAATAATTACATAACATATCTAATAATCTATGTTTTTTTTTTTTATATATGCAGAAGAGAACATCACGTGTGGAAAGACAAGGTTAATGTTGTGAACATAAGTGTCGGCAAATGTTAATGATGGAGATCACACACAGCACATCACTTGCAACAAAATTATATATGTTGGCCATATGTTTTGATGTGTACAATGTTCAATGGGTTGGTCTCCTTCCATGTTAGCCGCTGTCAGAGTTCAATAGTCTTTTGTCTCCTTTCCAATTTACTCAGCACATCTTTTGCATACATAGACACTCGTTAACATACTACTCCATACTTTTATTTAATAATTTATGTTCATGCTTAATGCTTCACACCAACTCAATTATTTTTCTTCATTAATTCATTTTGTTTGAGCATAGGAAGATTCTTAAAAAAAAATATTTTATATATATATAGACAATTATTAGGAATTTTTGAATAATTAATTGAGATTAATTTTTTTTTTTCATAAGTTTAAGAATATATTTTTATATCTAATCAATCTATTATTATTCTATATTGACCTTAAAAATTAAATATTAATTAATAAAAAAATAAACAAACTTGCTTATTAATTAAATTAACTCTTAATATCTATTTAAGAGTAAATTAAGTTATTATAATATTATATTTTATTATTTTTAAATAATTAATATTTATTTCATTTTTCATTATTTTAAAGAGGCATATAATTCAAATTTATGAAATTAAATATTTTTTTATATAAATTAAAAAATTTCATAATCTCACAAATTACAAACATATAAATAAATTTCACATCCAAATTAAAAGAGTAGAGTATTAGATTTTCAAATAATTAAAAAGGTATTGCGGTATTCAAAACATTGCAATTGCAAAGGTAGTCTTCTTCTGGCATGGACCCGTGAAGAGTCTGGTTGTTTTTGTTTAGTTAGATAAAAAGGAAAAGTTCAATCTTGCGAGTCCCATCATTTGTTGACCATTTCTGTATGCAATTCTCTCTCTCTCTCTCTCTCTCTCTCTACCTCTTGCCCTTTATTATTTCCAAACATAGCTTTCCATGAACAAGTTCCAGGTTGTTTTTTATATTTGCCAATTAAGATACATATTGGTGACATTTGAAAGATTTTTATTGGTAACAGTTTCAACTTTAATTGCTGCAATGTTTCATTGTGAATATTATTATTTTATTGGACCCTAGTTGAAAATTTTAACTCCTAATTTCATAATTTTAAATATAATTCTAATATTATATAATTTAATCTTATTTGTCTCTTGAACAATATAAATTTCATTTAGATGGGTTTGTATTTGAAAAAGTAAAGATAACATAATTAATTTAATGGAAAAATTTTCAAATTTAAATTCTCTTCCCATTCTATGTAAATCATTAAAAAAATCAATTTGCATTCTAGATAAAAAAAATCATAAAGACAAAGAAATGCCAAATTGATCCTAAATTATGATAAATTAATGAGAATCATGAAGAATTTATTCACAAAACAAAACTATTTATGGGACAAAGAGAATAAGGATGAGAAGATGTGATTTTCAATGGAAGAGCGAAAGAGGGATTTGGGGATGAAAACTAAGGAGTTTTTTGGTATAACGATTGCTAAATGTGTGATTGATATAAAAGTATGATTGACAAATTTCAATGGCTAAAAATAACTTATAGTTGCTTATAAGATTTGCCGATTGAATATAAATTTTATTATAATCGGAGTTTTTAGTTGGTCAACTAAATAATATAAATTTTTTCAATTGATGATATATATATAAACAATCGATAATTAGAAGTATTTAATTGGTCAATCAAACGACCCCACATAAAATAAGAAAGGTTAGTTTCGAGAGGAGAAACTAAAAATAGCTGAAATAGTATATTGACAAGAAGATTAATTAAATTAAATATAGATAGAAAAGCTTACTCAATGCTCACTTCTCAAAATCCCACATTCAACATCTTTTCCTATTACCTAATAAAGAAATGAAAATGACACAAAACAAAGCCTTATCAAATGCCACCATCATCATGATTATTCATTACCATTGTTCAGCCTTTAGGCGGCGTCGCAGCAATTTTCATGGATATTGAGTAGAATTGAAGATACATGGGAAAAAAAAAGCTGTCAAAAGAAACTGAACCGGCCTATTAAATTATTAATTAGTCTTAACCATTTAGCAGTGTATCTATTTTGGTGATATAACTCTCTTTGCCTTTTTCATTTTTCCAAAGATTTTGCCATATCTATGCTCTGATTCGCTACTTCCTTCCTCCTCCTACTTTTCTCTTTCTATTTTCAGGGCACATGCATTCATTTGGATTTTTATTTTTTGAGATTTATTTGGTTTATTATTAATGAAGTTTATGCTAATATTATTCTTTCAATTACTTTCAACTTGAAATTGGGCTTCAACCTTTTATTACACTGCAATTCTTTGAAAATGGACATGGGCTCTTCCAATGTAATCAAGTGATTGCTCTAGTTAAGCTGAAATTGAGCCTATTGAGGTTGAAATCCATAATATTTTTTAAAAACACTACTTAGGTACCTCTTGAAGATACAGTTTCAAGTTTACAATTTTGAAAATTATATAATCAAAACATTTGGAATTGATTATAGAAATAATTTTTTTATAATTTTAATACAAATATATAATATTTTTTCATTCAGAATTCAAGTAATAATATTATATAGACCTTAATTTGATTGAATTTTATTTTATTTCTTAATAAATATACAATTATTCTAATTATCTTTACCCATACAAATATAATCTAATGATAAGTGTATATAATCTGGATAATAAATTTAAATTTGATTCACTTATCTCCAATATTATAAAAAAAAAATCTGATTACCTCCTAATTCTCATGAGATTGAATAAACAACAAACAAAATTCATTTTTATTAAAAATTTTCAAATTCAAATTTCATTAAATGGCCTACAGTTGATTTTTTTTTTTTTTTCTTTTAATAAAGAAAACAACTCTTAATGTGTAGTAATAATAAGGAAAAAAAAATAACACATGGAACCCAAATTACTCATATATTGTTTAATTCTCTAGTTTTTAAACCGGAGAGTGAAGTCACGCAAGGCAATGAGAACTTCTTTCAACCTATTCTTGGCATCAGCATCAATTAAGTTACCATCATTATCAAACTTTGAAGGAGGCTGAAATGCATTCAAGAAAAATTCAGGTTTGTTGATGAAATGAAGGTCAAGAAAAACTCCAATTTGACGAAGATGGTAATGTGATCTGCCACCACCAAAACCTCCTCCAGCACTTACAATTGCAGCTGCTTTATCACCCCAACAGTTTGGGGCTAAAGAGGCCCAGTCAATCGCATTCTTCAAAGGTGCTACCATGGTTGGTAAGATCAAGAAAAGAACAAGAAATAAAGAAAACAAAATAAATCTTTCTTTGATGTAATAGAAAAAAATAATAATTGTGGGCAATGAAAGAAGAGCTGGGTATAAGAGATTATTACCACTGACAGAGTAATTGTTCTCTGGAGAAGCAAAAAGAATACTATCAGATTTGACAATTTGTTGGCGGAAAACTTCGACAACTGGTGGAAAACTTCCATTGACAATAAGATCGGTGTTCAGTATTGGTAGCTGGGATATGTCTATTTGATCAATTTGCACATCATTCACTGACTCCTTGCTTAGCTCAATTGCTAAAATTAAACATAAATCGAATCACATTAACAATAAAAGTACACAATTGCTTATAGTTTCAATATATAATATTTTTCTAATAACAACTCAAATAATAATATTAAACCGAAACATACATATAGTAATATATATTTTAACCACTAACCAGAACGAATGAGGCCTGAATTGTAGGAAGCTGTACGAAGGGAGCCACTAAGAGCTGCAATCTTGATAGTGGTTGCTGCCATTTCTCTCTCTCTTTTTTTCTCTTTAAAAATTTAGAAGGTTTAAAAGTCTAAATTGGTATGCCTATGCAAAATGCAAATATCAACTATATATACAAGATTTGAGGGAGAAAAAGGGAACTAATAGATAGTGACATATGTGATCAAATTTTCAAAAAGTTCAAACCGCCTTACATTTTGGCTGCTGTATATTATTCAATAGAAGCCGGCTGCTTTACTTTCGCATAAGTTTATGGCTTGTATTCAATTTCACATTATATATAATTGTTATCATTGGTATAGAGATTTCAATGGTCAAGATTCGTTTATTCATTTTATGAAAATTGTTTATAGGAACAACTGTATCGTAAAAATTAGACTTGAATAAGATTTGAGGTCAAAACTTAATCCTATTAATGTAAAACACGTTGAGAAACAGTGAGTCAGTTCTCAAGTTGGTGTCATGGTGGGGTATGTGTGAAAAAAGTAATGAGAAATGAGAGAGTTCTTCAACACGTGCACAGCTGAAATTGATTAACATTCATCTAGGAAGATTTCTTATTTTAGTGCCTTAACGAGTGATAAAGGTGAGCCTTTTTCCTAAGTTATCCCTTTGTGACTCGTAATATTATTTCAATCTATTGAATCTCCAATAAAAGAAAATAATATCCTCTCTTAATATCTGTCAAATTTTTAATAATCGGCTTTTTAATTGGACTTGGATCAACCATTAGCAAAATTACTAAAATTTAAATGATTGACTTTTATCACTTGTATATCAATTAATATTCTTATACATTTTCAATGTGAGATTTCTAATAGATCCCTTGCCAAAGACCGACACTGTGTCGTGGATTTCATGCATGAGAGGCTCCACACCGCCATCGCAGATATGAATAAACATCTACATTTGCAAATTTCGTGCACGGAGAAACAAATAGGGGAATAAAAAGTATTATGGTTCATTTGCATGTCTATTCTGTTAGAATTTAAATTATAAGACGCATGTCATCTCTCCCAAATTCTGCATTAGGTTTGGATTTAATTGTTTGCCACCATTATATAAAGCTTCAACTTCATTGGCATAGACATGCACTCAAGAGATTGGCTGTAGAATCCATATGAACTACTTGTATAACTAGCAGAAGTTAAAGCCTTCAAGTCTTTCTACAATTGTTCTAGCAAGATGAGGAATTGCACAGCAGAACTCCCAAATAAGCCTAGAAGTCTTGCGATAGTTTTGTGAAAAATTAAGAACAGACATTATTTTTCATCACATGGATGTGAAAACCTGAACTCTGTTGTCTTATTGAAAGAAATGGATGTCCATACCCTGCTAGTTTCGAGTTCTGAGAAGTTACAAATTCAGGAACAATCACAGGAGAACAAAATAGACATGAAAGCTAATGAAGTTCTGAATCAAACACAAAATAAAATATATAGCAAGTCCCAATTGATCATCAATTTATCTTAGCACTTTTTTTGGAGTCTCAAACTAAATTCACGCAAGCTTATAAGAAGTTCCTTTATTTTTTCCTTAGCTGCTGTATCAATCAAGTTGCCATCGCTATCAAATTTTGCAGGAGGCTGGAATGCATTCAAGAAAAACTCAGGTTTGTTGATGAAATGAAGATCCAGATAAACTCCAATTTGGCGAAGATGGTACTGTGATCGCCCACCACCAAAACTTCCTCCAGCACTTACAATGGCAGCAGCTTTATCAGCCCAGCAGTTTGGTGGTCTAGATGCCCAGTCAATTGCATTTTTCAGAGGTGCTAACAAAATGGCGCAGAATAAAGACATTGGCAAATAAGGAAAGAAATCAATAAATGAGAATATGGAATATTAGTTAGGAAAATCCTACCTTGTTAAGCTTTAAGTGAAATTCAATCCTAAAGTTCAGAGATTCAACATGAGGTCCTTAATTTGTAAATCAAAGATTTTATCAGCTTAAACAGCTAGCATAGGACAAAAAAATTTTAATTTATAACATAAATCAAGATTTCATAATATTGTATATCCAACAATTTGGTTGGAATTAGACCGAATGAGGTAAAAAATGATACTTTTTGCAGCTACCATGAAAGATCCTTGAGATTGGAGAATTTAAAGAATAATAATTTGCAAGTAAAATTGGAAATTCATCAAATCAAAATAGGGGTCAACTTCAATTAAAGGTCATTAGCAGCAAGTTGATGCTTCAACCAGTACTTAAAACCACAAACCCATTACATGTCTCCAATAACAAGACACTTGGCATCTCATTCCTCAAATTTTGCTTAATTATTATTCATTTCGATGATAATAGGAGCAGTAATCATCAAAAACCTTCCCAACAACAATAAAGTTAAAAAAGCAACACTAACACAGTGCATTTATATATAAAATTACTATAGCACATCAGAACTTAAATTGGACAAATAGTAAATTTCTGAATCATGATAAATTATATTTCAATTAATAAAAATTAATTTTGCGGGATTGCGTATGGATTTAAATTCCCTGCCCAAACAATTTAAGAAAGAAAATTCATATATTTTGAGATATATGTGAGAAAATCTGCTACAAGCCATGAATTGGTATAACAGAGGAAATGGGGGAGAGGTACCGGTTACTGAGTAATTATACTCAGGGGAGGCGAAAAGAACACTATCGGCTTCACGAATCTTTTTCCGGAAAGCTTCAACGACCGGAGGGAAAGAACCATCGGCGCCTTCAAGATCGGTGTTCAGCATAGGCAGTGGCGATATGTCTATGTACTGGATTTGAATACCCTTCACGGATTCTTTGGTTAACTCCTTTGCTTCAATAAAACATTAAGATATATCAAAAACTCACTTAAAAATCATTATAAAAATCCAAAAAACCATAAGAGAGAAGGGCCGGTACCGGCACGGAGGAGGCCACGGTTATAGGAGCCTTTGCGTAGAGACCCACAAAGAGATGCGACTTTGATAACTGGGTTTGCTGCCACTACTGCCTCCATCTTTCTCTCGCCGTTTTTTCTCAGCTGAAAAGTCAAGATTAAGGCTATGTTTGTTTGGATGGAAATGGAGAGAAAATAAAAGAAAACAAGAGAAATGAATATTATTTTTTTTATTTGATTAATTAAAAAAGAAGAAGAAAAAAAAAAGAAATGAGAGGAAATTTTTTCATTTAAATTTTAAGAGAATAAAAGTTAATCTCCATTTAAAAAAAAATAAAAAAAATTAAAAATTATAAGATATAAAAAATAAAAATTATAAAAATATTTATTTTTTTACTCTTATTATTCCTCTTTTATAATATTAAAATAATAAATTTCACTTTATTTATCTTATTTTTTATTTTATATAAATAATAAATTCAAATAATATTCTCTTCATTTCTCTTATTTAATTTCTCTCTATTTTTCCTACAAACATAACCTAACAAAGTTTCACTTTATTTATCTTATTTTTTATTTTATATAAATAATAAATTCAAATAATATACTCTTCATTTCTCTTATTTAATTTCTCTCTATTTTTCCTACAAACATAACCTAACAAAGTTTTGGATAAAGACTTACACTAACTAAGAAGAACTATGGAAAAGGCAATGAAATTAGACAAGTAGAAGAGAAACAGAGGGAAACTAATAGAAATAAAATTTCCTAATTTCTTCCTTGGATTATTATTATTTTTTTTTTTTTTTTTGGAGAAATGAAGAGAAATGAAAAAAAAAAAAATACTGTTACCATTTTCAGAATTTTTTTTTTTTACTATGTTAGAGTTTAATTTAGTGATATATTTACAGCGTAAATTAACAGTTATTATATATTTTCTTAGATAATAAATTTATGATTAAATTTTTCTTTCATTAAAAAAAAATATTAATATGTTTATATATAAATTAATTTAAATATTATATAATATAAATCATATTTAAAAATTAAATATTTAATCCAATTATCTAGCCACATAATAAATTATAATTTGCTTCGATAAAATTATTAATTATTAATTTAAATTTGATTCTATATTCAAATTATTAGAATTTGAATTCCACCCATTTAAAATTAAAACTAAAGTGATTTCAAATATTATATAAATTTACACTTAATAATTTAATTTATGTATATTTTTAATTATTAGGAAACGACATTGCTCATGTCTCATTGCATGACTTATGATTTGGTATTAGAGTTTTACACATTAATAGTTTATTATAAATAATTAATTCATTGTACATTCAATAATTTTTTCACATAAATTAGATTTGATCCTTCAATTTTTCTAATTATAAGTTAATTATCATCAATCAAAGAGCTTGCCAAAATTTAATGAAAAGCCAAAGCTAACTAAGACGCCCAGTGAAATTCACATATGTGAAGGATAAAAATTTTATAGATTAATCCTATGTGTAATATGGAGGAAGTTAGAAAGTGTTGAAGTGAATTTTTAATTGAATAAACATACAAACTTAATATAATATATTCTTTTCGATTTTTTTTATCTATCGTTTTAAAATTTTATTTATTTATATTTTTAATTATTATTTTAATTTTTCAAAATAATATTTATCAATTTTTTACTATTTAATTCTTATAACATTTAATTAAAATATAATAACTTAATTTAAAATAAGGTTAAGAATATAAGATTTTATTTTAAATCTAATTAATAAGTGTTTTAATATGTATATAAAATTTTAAACGACAGATAAAAAATAAAAAGGAATAATATATAAAAACAGACCCGTAATACATTTTATTACTAATAATAAAAAAAATTACACGTAATCGGCAATTATAGATAGGAACATTAAACTAAAAATGATAGGAAATAAAAGTAGACATAATACTAATGAAATCTGAAATTGCACACATAGTAAAATATGGAGTATATATTTTAGCACTTTATTAGTTTCCTTTGAGTCTGAGAGTAAATGCTTGCAAGCTTAAAAGAACCCGTTTTAATCTTTCCTTTGCTTCTGCATCAATCAAGTTGCCATCCCCATCAAATTTTGCAGGAGGGACAAATGCATTCATAGAAAACTCTGGTTTGTTTAAGAAATGAAGGTCAATAAAAACTCCAATTTGGCGAAGATGGTGCTGTGCTAACCCACCCCCAAAACTTCCTCCAGTACTTACAATTGCAGCAGCTTTATCAGCCCAGCAATTTGGTGGTCTAGATGCCCAGTCAATTGCATTCTTCAATGGTGCTAATGGAGCAAAAACAAATAATTAACAGGTTAAAAATAAATCAATATATCAATAATCAAGTGTGATTAAGTGATAATGTTTTCAGAATCATGGTCTCAACAATAAGAAAAAATCAATAAATGTAAATATTGAATATTACATATTTGATTCAGTTTAGAAATTAATAAAACAATTCATTTTTATATGAAAATTTCAGAATGGTTTGATTTGGCTTATAATTAAAAAAATGATACCAAACAAAATTCTAAATTGTTCTTTATATATAATTAAACTGTTTAATGTTAAATTAAATTTCATTTTTCATTTTTATATTAATAAATTATATAAAAATTCTAAATATTTTCTGTAAAAATATGTGTTTTAGTGCTTTAAACCAAACTATGTAATTGGTACGCACCAGTGACTGAATAATTATACTCGGGGGAAGCGAAAAGGATACTATCAGCTTCGCGAATTTTTTGCCGGAAAGCTTCAACGACCGGCGGAAAAGAACCATCGGCACCTTCAAGGTCAGTGTTCGACATTGGCAATGGTGCTATATCTATGTACTCAATTTCAATACCATTCACTGATTCCTTGCTTAACTCGATGGCTTCAAAATTCAAATTCAATAAAAACAAAAACAATAACCCAATTAACAAATCAAATTAAATAAACAAATGAAAATTCAAAACTTGCAAATTAATCCAGGAGAAAAATCCATAATATAAAACGGAGAGATGACTGATGGGTAGGTACCGGCGCGAATGAAGCCACGATGATAGGAGCCTTTGCGAAGAGACCCACAAAGAGCTGCGACTTTAATAACTGGTTTTGCTGCCACTACTGTCTCCATATCCTTTTTTTATGTCTATCTCTGATCCAAGAAGCCTTTTGTTTTTAGATATTCTGCTAGCAGATAATTTGTGTTTATGTTGAAGCAGTGGAGAAAAAGGATCGACTTGTCTGCTTATATATAATAAGAAAACACAGAATAGTAAGCGTTTGATTAAGTCATATTAGAGACATTATTAATTGCGTTTTAGGAAATGTTAAAGTATTATGCATTCAAATTTGTAGACAATAATAATAATATAATTAAAATTAAATCAATTCATTGTATGACTAAGCAATTCCTATAATAATACCATTTCAACTGATAGATAATTGAATTAATAAGTTACCAATTTAGAGTTTATATCAGTGATTGAATTACAAAATAAAAATAATATAAAAATTAAAAATCTAATTTAAGATATTTTTAATTGCAAATTCCATCAATTTTTATGTTTAATTTTTCACTAATTTATGATTGAAGAAAGTATTAAAACATATATTAATATAGCTTTTAAAAGTATTAATTATGTATAAAAAAAAAAACTTGAATTTAGTTCTAAATTGAAATTTTGTTAGTGTTTCATAAAAATATATAAATATGACGAATTATTGACATAATGCATGACATATACTACCATTACTATTAGATTTTTATGATTTTTCTTTTTTTAAAATATTTCCTTTGATGAGTTGTTTAAAATAGCATAAAAAAGATAAAGAGGTTTGGGGTTTGGATGCATGCAGCCAGATTCTTTGGATGAATTAACATGGCATGAATCAAAAAGTATTTAATATAGCAACTTGGTGTCGGCTAATTATAAAATGGAAATTAACATTTAGCCATCGTTTAAATCTAATTAAATATTTAGTAGATAGCATGAAATTGTGAATCTCGATCCTATTTTATATATATCTTTGACTTGACTCTCAAATTATTTTAAATACTCCTTTTATTGAAAAAAAATAGGTTTAATTTTATTTTCACACGGATTAATAAAATTAGTTAATTTAATTAAAATAATAATTTTTATTTTATATTTTCTATAAATACTTTTTATTTATATTATTAAATAATTATTTTAAAAACAATTATTATTTAATATTAATTTTATAAATTAATAAAATATCATTATAAATAAAATTTCATTTAATATTAACTCTCACCGTCTATAAAATTTTAATCGAAAAAAAATAATAACTTAATAAATTAAATATTTTATCAAAATTAATATCTATCGTTTCCTAATTAAATATTTATATTTTTATCACACATATTTTATTTTGTTCAATCAAATTAATTATTTATTTATTGATAAAATTATAATGTGCTGAAATATTAAATAGAAATATATTAGTAAATTAATATATTAATTATTTTTAAAAAAAATTGAATTATAAATGAAAAATGAAAACGATTTTATTTTTTTAATTGTGCTTTATTGGAAACATATATTATTTCCAACCCTCTACAATATAAAAAGGCAAGAAATGAAAGCGCCGGCTGACTTTTTATTACTATTATTATGATATTTTAATTTTTAAGTATGAGAATAAAGATCTCCTAAAAAAAAAAAGGTATGAAAATAACCGTGAAGTCTTTCTCCCAACTTCTCTCTCTCTCTCTTTTTTTAATATTATTATTTGGGTCTTTGTCGATCTTCATTCAACGAATGGTGGTTTCTTTTTTTATTTTTTATTTAGTTTTTTGCATTCAACAAATATATATCTTTCTAAATTTATTAATTTATGTCTTTCTAGACATGAAATCTGATCTTATTTTCATTGTACTTTATTTTCTTAATGAGTTTGGTTATCCCTTTTATAAGATATAGTGAATTTTCTATCATAAAAATATTTAATGAGTATTTTTTTATAAAATATTATATTATTTTAGATTTTTGAATGTCTTTGAATTAAAAAGTTTTATTTTGATACAAGCTAAATTTATAAATGATTATCATCGTGATAAATCATTGGTAATTCTGAAACTCATGTGAAGTGGGATAAATGAATCTCAAATTGGACAAAAACCAACTTTAGTGCTGTACTTTTTTCCAATGTGCAGAGAACAGGGATAACTCTACTTTTATGAACCATAATAGTGATTTTTTTTTTGGCTGCATATTCAAGAAGTTTTGTTGGGTTATTGGATCCTATAGAGATGGAGGTTTTAAGCATGCGTGAGTACTGAATTGGATAAAAGTTAAGCATATGAGCTGGGTTATTATTGAAACTAATTCTCAACATTTGATTTATACACTAATAAAAAGGCAAATAATGGAGTTTAGTCTTGATATTATTATCGATTATTCTATTGATATCAAAATTTCTTAGGTCGCTTATAAACTTGACAAAGCAGTCGACTTTGTATCAATGTATTAGGATTTATGAATCTTTACCTCCCTCCTTTATTATGCAGCTTTAGTTGCTAATATTTAATGAATAATTTCTATTTCTTCTAAAAAAGACGAATAAAAGAAAAAGAAAACTGAAAAAAAAAATTAATATTAGAAAAAAAATGAGAGAGCTTGAAAGTGGTTCACAGTTTCACACCAGCCCAAAAATATTGACTGCGAGCCTTAGCATGGGCCCCTAAGTTTGTGGGCTATCAGTGAAGCATAACCAATTAACAAATAATATGAACTTGAAAAAAAAAAAAAAAAAAAAACCTTTAAATCCTACTTGTGTTGTTTTATCAATCCATACACAAATTTAGTAGTTTATGAATTACTAGAAAAATTATATAATTTCAAAAATTATGCTAGAAAAGTTCATAGCTTTCATTTCTATAGTTATATACTGATTTTTCATAATTATGGAAAATTAGTCCAAATTTATTTAATTTTTGCATTAACACATTTTTTATCATAAAAAAGTTAAAGGACATAATCACATAATATGAAGAAATAAACATTAAATTCTCTAAAAAAGGAAATAAAAACAAATAAATAAATAAAACATGATAAATATCATGGTTGTCAAAATCGGATTGGATTGATCGGTCAAACTGAAAAAATTGAAAATTAAATCAAGGACCAGTCTGGTCAGTTTTCAAAAATCCGTTCCCAAAAATCGGTTAACAAACTAATGAACCGGTCAATTAACCTGTAAACCGATTAAATCGGATTAATTTTTTCTATTCAAGCTGGTAAAAATCTTTTTAATTTTTTATTTTTAATAAAAAATAATAAATTTTAAATTATATTTATTTTCATCATATATATAATAAATGTCAAATTATATATATATATATATATATATATATATATATATATATATATATA
>CANXYC011681757.1:0-13552 GCA_948193065.1 Aleurites moluccanus
CCACTCTTGGCCGAATTGAATGTTACTATTCATGCTATGATTTTTGCTTTGTTTTTCCTTTGAATTCCTAAGCCATTTTGATCCTTTGATTCATGTTGTTTGTTGGATATTCAATGCCTATTGTTTAATCTTGATTGTGAGCTTGTTTTTGATTATATGGGAAATGTCAATGTTGCAACATAACCTAGCCAAATTATCCATTCAATGTTGCACACCAAGTGTTCGATGAAATGTCTAGTTCATTTTGCCATAGGCCTACCATTTGTTTCATCCATAGGCATTCCATTTGAATGAAATCGTCGCCAGCGATATTGGCATGCTAATTGAGACAATTTCTTGACTTTGATTGCCTAACTTATTATTCATTCCAATGTTAATTGATATTCTTATTACCATTGTTTATCGTACCTTTCTTTGCTTATTCATTGCTTAATTGTAGTCTCATTTGATTAATTCATGAGTTATTGATACTTGATAAGACCATTGTTGTTTATTGGTATCTAATGACTTGTTCTATACCTATATTGGTTCTAATGTGATATGACAGAGCTTCCTTACCGACGGGATAGAAGGTACATACTGTCGGCGATGTGCATATTATATACTGGTTATCCTAGCTGGGAAGGGTTAACTGTCCTAGCCATAAGACCTTATTAGTCTTATGTTTATTGATATGCGATTGACTTATGATATATGAGTTTCATAGCCCATTATCTATCTTATCTACATGATATGAGCTTCATTGACTTGTTCATTGATTCTATAGTCCTTTACTGTATTTTGATTCCTTATTATGTTATCAAAGTATAGATAAATATTTATTGATTATCTGCCTATTGTTTATTGATATCCTAGCCATCTCTTTTGGTCGATACATATTAGATTCTCTAAGTATTATATACTTACCCCTTTCATTTGTTTTCCTTTTCCAAATGCAGAGTATAAGGAAGATTCCCGACTTTTGTTTTTCAGAGGAATTCTACAGTCTAGCTTATCAGTGTAATTAATTTTGGCACTATACTTCTGTATGTATATAGTTGCTCCATGGGTTGTATAAATAGCATAGTTAGACTATAATTATTATATGTATGGTATAATATGAGTTTAAGTATGAATATGGCATTTGATGATGATGGTTACAACCAATTGCAAAATGAGTTATATACAAACTGATAGATTACAGAATGGATATTAATTGAGTAATTGGTTAATAATTTGATAGTAAATGATTATAAAATGTGATACTGGGTTCTACGAGTGCCGGTCGCCTCTGGCATCTCCTGCATCCTAGGACCGTTATGTTCGGAAATCGTGACATGGCATTCATCAAATTGCTTTCATGGGCATGAAAGGTCGACGTTCACAGGCATCATTCCTTCTTTCATGGGCGTAAAACATTGGGTTCTATATATATTAGCTCATTTGTCAACCATCAGAAAATTATACTATTTTCACTCTCTTCTTTATTTCTTAACTACCAAACCCTAAATACATCCCATATGTGATTCTAGGACATTAATACCTACATTAATGTTTCATTTTGGAAGGGAAATACTTTTAAAAAAAGCTATTGAATCATTTTAAGTCAAGATTTTTCTAAAATTCTCATTTGTAGAAAAAGAGGTATTTTTCTTCATATTTCAATTTTTATTATGATTTGAGGTTATAAGTTGTTACAATAGCTGTGTATGAGTTATGGGGAGTATATTAACTGCATTAATGGCTATAGATTTGGTTGTTGGAAGAATTAGGGCAAATGGTGAATAGTAACATGAATAGTGTCAATTCTTTTATTCTTCCATAAATTTCTTAAGGAATTGTTAAAATGAGTTTTAGAACTATCTAAATAAGCTTTAGAAAGTCTTTAATTGAAAAAATTTATTATGGATAATATTGGGTAAGGAAAACCCTAAATTTGTGAATTTATTGAAATATGTTAGGCTTGGACCTTTAAGTGCAATCAAGCTGATTTGGAGCTTGATAGAAGGTTTTGAGCTTTGGCTTATTTGTTGCTTTATGGAGGTGAGTTATGCATTTGTGTTTTGTATGTATTTACATATATATATATATGATTCTTTCGTTGATATTATTTGAAACATATATATGAAATTGTTAAGTTGGTAATTCTTGAACCAACGATATTTGTTATAAATACATCTTTGTTTTAATTACTATGTTTTAGAGTTGGTATTGTTACCCATTTCTATAGAACCAACTATCTATTATAGTATAAATCTAGTATTCTGAAAAATATGCTTGATTATAATAACCTTTGTTATAATTATTGTATCTTGAACCTAGTATGTGTATAGTTAGAAACGCTCTCCTATGAGGGAAAATCAAAGAACTGTGTACACCAATGACTCGATTGATAAAGTCAAAGTATCAGGGTCATTTCCAGATAGGAAAAAGTTTCTCTGAGCGTGTGTTAGTGCAAACATACGTATTATGTAAGGAGATCATAGTACTCATGTTCTTTTATGGATATCGTTAGACTCCTGTTCTGTTTCTGTTGTTCTGACATTTAAATTGCTTACCCTATATATGTGTGTGTATGTGTGTGTGTGTGTGTGTTTGATGTGCCATTTCTTGTAGGCACTTTGTACTTTTGATCTCCGAACTCTATATTCTGATATCCGATTTCTGATTCTGTTTCTGATTATTGGTATATATTCTGACCTCTAAATTATGAAATTCATTTGTGATATATGTGTATAAAAATAGCATTCGAACCTTTGCTATGATTTTGAACCTCAGGTATGGCATATGCATAATTCATTGAGTTGAAGGCTCACCCTTCTTCTGTTATGATTTTCAAGTGCTAGAGTAGTTGGTCCAGAGATCGAGGATAGAGTTTCTGTAATACCCTAGGAAGTTATAACTCATATGCATGAATTAATTCTCAGTATGTGGTCCATT
The DNA here is from genome assembly GCA_948193065.1 of Aleurites moluccanus. Lineage (NCBI taxonomy): Eukaryota > Viridiplantae > Streptophyta > Magnoliopsida > Malpighiales > Euphorbiaceae > Aleurites > Aleurites moluccanus. The sequence goes on from CANXYC011681757.1 coordinate 2,920, forward strand.
AGTCTTGAAATAATGGGAAATAATTTTAGAGACACAGTTAGAAAGCAAACTTGAAACTTTTTCGGAAACTGGCAGTTTCGGGAACACTGCCAAAAAATGAGCTGTCCAGTCAACAAAAGAATTTCTAAAGTTGATCTGGGGGTAAAAGATAACCATAATTTATGTTTAATTTTGGTAAAAAGAAAGAAGTGAAAATCATTTAGAAACATTGAAAAAGTAAGTAATGGCATTTTTGTAAATAAAAGGAAATTCAAGGTGAATAGTGGAAAGTGGCCGGTCGGGGTTATAGAATGACTCCAGAATCATTTTTATAAATAAGTATAAATTAAAATAAGTCTATTCACTCCCCACTATGATATCTGAATCCTGACAGAATTGACAGAATAAATTACAGAAGATTGAAGGACCAAAGTGAAATGGATGAAACTTGGAGGAGTTAGTTGTAATTGTGCATTATGATTTTTCTTATATTTGCCTTAGCCATTTTCGGATCACCATTTCCTTTCTTCTTTTCAAGCTTGGCCGAACACCATTTCTCCATTTCTTCATCTTCATTTCTTCATTTTCTTATAGATTTTTAAGGAAATTTGATAGAAAAGTAACAAATCATCTAAGCTTTCTTCATTTCTACCATTAGATTGCTTGGAGGAGTAAAGGATTGGGAGGATTTTCTTCAAGGAGCATTCGGCCACTTTGGTGATGTGAGGTAAGAATGTTGTTTTGTTTGGTTTGATTGATGATTTAGATGTTAATTAGGTTCAATTGAATGGGTATGATAGTTAATAGCATCAATTTATCCAAATTGATTGAAATCCCTAAATTGGTTGCTTAAATTGAAGTTGTATAGAATGACTTATTGAATTAGAGTTTGTTTGTGTTAATTGATGTTAGAATTAGTCAATTGGAAGTGTTTAGGTAACTAATTGATTGATTAATTGATGTAGAATTGGAGATTGATCAAGGTTGATTTTCAAAGTAGCATATTTTGACATTTTGGTGGAAATTGGTGGAATTAGATTGTGCAAAAGCCATTCGGAGGCTTAGGTGAGTTTACATTGCATCAAATTACTTGTCTATATCATTGAATTGTTGAATGGAAACCAATTGTGAAACCCTCCCTTTTGCCGAACCCTAATGTTACTATTCACCCTTTGGATTTGTTTGATTTTTTTGCTTGATTTTCCTTGCCAATTTGATCCTTTTTAACATTGTTTAATTGTGTTTTTTTGATACCTATACTTTGTTTCACAATGTGGTTTGTTGTTGATTTGAATGGGCAAGTCAAATTTGAACCAAAACCTAACCTATTGGCTTGTCATTATATGCCCACCAACTGTTCGATGAAATGCCTAATTTATTTGCCATTGGCCTACTGATTTGCATGCCATAGGCCTACCAATTGAATGTCATTGTCGCCAGCGATGTTGGCATGCCAATTGACTTACCATTTTCGTCTACCGAACTAACTTTCGTTTCATGCCTTTCCTTATTGCTAAACTCTTTATTATTAATTGTATATTGTATATGGCATTGCCATTGAGTATATTGAATACTGTACTGATTGATACCGAACTGATTATTATTTGGATTGACTGATATCTAGATGCCATTGTTGCTTATGTTATTCCTCATTATTGACCCTAATATAGTTTGGCAGAGCTACCGATTCGATAGGATAGTGGAGAAATACTATTGTCACGAACTAGTTTCCTAGACCGTGACGGTCCTAGGGCACAGGAGATGCCAATGGCGACCGGCACCTGTAGAACCCAGTACCATATGCACAATATATAAACCTCAATATATTACTCAGTTATTATAGTTACCATCTATTATTATTATCCTGTTATTCATTCTGTTAACCTGCCAATTATTCTGTCACCATTCTGCAATTGGCTGTCACAAGTATATATATATCAAATAACATCATCATCATATAAGCAATATTTACCATCAATATATATATATATATATATATATATATAATGTTCATCTCCTAGCTAACCTGTATATACCCATGGAGTAGCTAGATAATGAACATAAAAAATAAATACAGAATATCCAAAAATATACACAAAGTCTGTAGCAGGTATCCACGAGAAACAGAAGACCGGATCCTGCAACCTACTCCTCTTCTGAAAGGGGTAAACAAACAAAATGGAGAGTATGGATGATACTCAGTGAATTTACATGCATCACAATAAATAATAATAGACAATGGTATCGGTCAAAGGAATTATAGTAATACAAAATGGATACCATGGTACAGTAATGCCAAAGAAATAATCAATAGGCTCTGTTACATATGGAAAGACAGATAATAAGATGGACTTTATGAAAAGAAATCATACAATCTCCAGTCAATCAATATATATGGACCGCGTAGGTCACCAGTATCATATAAGCATAAGGCTGATCAGGCCCTATGGCCAGGACCATAACCTTCCTAGCTAGGGTTCAATACTACAATATGCACAAGGTCGACAGTATTTCCCCACTACCATGTCGAATCGGTAGTTCTGCCAAACCATATCAGGGTCAACAACGAGGGATACCATAAGCAACAATGGCATCCGGATAACAGTCAATCAAATAACAGTCAGCTCGATATCAATCAATCTAGTATTCAATATAATCAATGGCAGTGCCATAAACATTATACAATCAATAATAAAGGGTTTGGTAACAAGGAAAGGTATAAAACAAAAATTGGTTTGGTGGCCGAAATTGGTAGGTAAATTGGCATGCCAATATTGCTGGCGACAATGGCATTCAATTGGTAGGCCTATGGTATGCAAACCAATAGGCCAATGGCAAATGAACTAGGCATTTTGTCGAACATTTAGTGGGCATATAATGGCAAGCCAATAGGTTAGGTTTTGATGCAACTTTGGCTTGCCCATTCAATGCAACAACAAAACACATTGTCCAACAAAACAAAGGTATCAAGAAACAAGATTAAACAACACTAAATTAGGATTAAAATGGCAAGGAAAACCAAGTAAAAACAAAACAAAAACCAAGGCATTTTAGGGCAAATTAGGTTCCGCCATGAGTAGGATTTTGCAAATGGTTTCCAATTCTCAATTTAATGATTCAAACATGATTTTTGATGCAATATAAACTCACCTAATGATCTAATTAGCCAATGTACACTCAATTGCCACCAATTCCACCGAAATCCCCAAATTTGGCTATGAAAACTCAACTTCCACAATCTCCAATTCTACATCAAATTAACTATCAATTAGTTGTTCATTCATATTAAATTGATCATTTCTAACATCAATTAACAATTCCTAACACTAATTCAACAACAACTTCAATTTCAAGCATCAAATTAGGAATTCCATCAAATTAAGATAAACTAATACAATTAAACATATTACCCATTCAATTCAACCTAAATAAACACTAAATCATAAATCAAACTTAACAAAACAACATCTTTACCTCTAAGCTTCAAGTTGGCCGAATTCTTCACCAAGCAAAGCCTCCCAATCCTTTGCTCCTCACTTTAATCTAAGGTTAGAATTGAGTTAAGCTACCTTGATTTGTTATATTTCCATCAAAATCCTAAAAAAATCTATAAGAAATATGAAAAGTGGAAGATGGAGAAGAAGAAAGCAATGGTCACGGCAATGAAAGAAAAGAAAAATGGAGAAGAACACAGTTGATGATGGCCACATGAGACAAAAATCAAATGTAAAATTATAACTAAATCTCTCAAGTTCCATCCTTTACACTTTGGTCCTTAAATCTTTTGTAATTTATTCTGACAATTCTGTCAGGATTTAGATATCAGTGTGGGAAGTGTATAGGCTTATTTTAATTTATCCTTATTTATAAAAATAGTTCTGGAGTCATTCTATAACTCCGACCGACCCATTTTCACTATTCACCTTGAATTTCCCTTTATTTACCAAAATGTCATTACTTACTTTTTCAGTGTTCCTAAATGATTTTCACTTCTTTCTTTTTACCAAAATTAAACATAAATTAGGGTAATCTTTTACCTCCAAATCTACTTCAGAAATTCTTTCGTTGTTCAGACTGCTTATTTTTCGGCAGTGTTCCCGACACCGGCAGTTCCCGAAAAAGTTTCAAGTTTGCTTTCTGACTGTATCTCTAAAATTATTTCCCATCAATTCAAGACTAATGGATCACATACTGAGAATTAATTCATGCATACATGTTATGGCTTTCTAGGGTATTACATTCTACCCCTTTACAAATAAATTCATCCTCGAATTTAAATAGAAACATACCTTAATGATGGAACAGGGATGGATATCTGCTCCGCATCTCCTGCTCGCTCTCCCATGTACACTCCTCCATTTTCTGGTTCCTCCATAGCACTTTAACCATAGGGATCTCTTTATTTCAAAGCTTCCTGACCTGTCTGTCAATAATCTCCACAGGTAGCTCCTCATATGACAAATCCTCACTGAGATCCACATCCTGTATCTCCAAAATGTGCGATGGATCCGATACATATCTCTGCAACATTGATATATGGAAGACTGGATGTACATGGTTAATACTAGGTGGAAGAGCCAATCTTTATGCCACATTGCCAATCCGCTTAAGTATCTCAAACGGGCCTATAAATCGTGGTGATAGTTTGCCCCTCTTCCCAAATCTCATAACTCCCCTCATCGGTGAGACCTTTAGGAAGACATGATCACTAACTGAAAACTATACATCCTTCCTCTTCGGATCAGCATAACTCTTCTGCCTACTGAAGGCAGTCCTCATCCGCACTCTTATCATAGGGACCTTCTCTATAGTCTCTCTAATAAGCTTTGGTTCCTCTAGCTGCTTCTCTCTCGGCTCCACTCAACACACTGGAGATCTGCATTTCCTACCATATAGTGTTTCAAATGGAGCCATACCAATCGAGGAGTGATAATTGTTGTTGTCGGAGAACTCTATTAGTGGCAGATAATAATCCCAACTACCTTTGAAATCCAAAATACATAATCTCAACATATCCTCTAGTGTCTAGATCGTCCTCTTTGACTGCCCATCAGTCTGCAGATGAAAAGCAACACTGAACCGTAGCTGGGTACTCATAGCCTCCTGAAATTTTTGCCAAAACCAAGATGTGAACTGTGTACCCCTGTCAGATATGATCACCAAAGGAACTCCATGAAGATGCATAATCTTATCCACATATAACTGTGCGTACTGAGTTGCTGAATATCTGGTCTTAAGTTCAAGAAAATGTGCAGATTTCGTCAACCGATCAATAATAACCCATATAGAATCATACCCCCTCGAAGTCCATGGCAGACCAACTATGAAATCTATGGAAACCTGTTCCTATTTCCACTCTGGCAGCTCTATCTCCTGAAGTAGCCCTGATGGCTTCTGATGCTTAAACTTAACCTGCTGATAAGCTAAGCACTTAGACACAAACTGGGCTACGTCCTTCTTCATCCATGGCCACCAATAAACATCTCTAAGATTATGGTACATCTTGGTAATCCCTGGATGTACACTATAAGCATAATAATGTGCCTTTTGCATAATCCCATCCCATAGCTCATCACAATTTAGTACACAGATACGTTTCCCATATCTCAATACCCCATCATTTATAGAAAACTCTGTCATCCTGCCACTTTGAACCTCTCCCTTCAGCTTCAGAAGATATGGATCCCTGTCCTGAGCCTCTTTTATATCATCAGCAGTGACTTCGCTCGAAACTGGGCTATCAGAGCCTAGTTCCGATCCTGGGTACCCAAATCCAACTCTACCCCTACATCTACCAACTGTCTCAAATCTCTGATCAATGGCCTCCTGTCAATCACAATATGAGCAATACTGGCCATCGATTTCCTGCTCAAAGCATCTGCCACTACATTGGTCTTTCTTGGGTGATAGAGGATCTCACAGTCATAATCTTTCAGAAGCTCAACCCAACTGCGCTGCCTCAGATTCATATCCTTCTGCTGAAATATATACTATAGACTCTTATGATCAGTATATATCTCGCATTTAGACCCATATAAGTAGTTTCTCCAAATCTTCAGGGCAAATATAACTGCGGCCATCTCCAAATCATGAGTCGGATAATTTTCTTGGTGCTTCTTTAGCTGATGAGAAGCATAAGCACTTACCCTACTTATCTGCATCAAAACACACCCTAGGCCAATCCGTGAAGCATCACAATATACAGTGAATTTCTCCCCCTCAACTGGTAAGGCCAAAACCGGAGCACTGGTAAGGCAATACTTTAGAGTCTGGAAGCTACGGTCACACTCATCTGTCCAGACATATCGCTCCTGTTTCCTCATCAATCTAGTTAAAGGAGCTACAATACGGGAGAAATCTTTCACAAACCTCCGATAATATCCAACCATACCCAGAAAGCTACGCACCTCTAAAACACTGGTAGGCTATGACCAATTAGCTACAGCTTTAACCTTTTGAGGATTCACCATAATACCCTCCTTACAGATGACATGCCCAAAGAAGCACACCTCATTCAACCAGAACTGACACTTGGATAATTTAGCATACAGCTGGTGCTCCCGAAGTGTCTGTAGCACAATCCTCAAATGCTCCTTGTGCTCCTCCTCACTCCTGGAATAAATAAGAATGTCATCAATGAAGATGATGACAAACTTATCCAAATAAGACCTGAACACCCTGTTCATCAGATCCATAAAAGCCGCTGAAGCATTAGTCAACCCGAATGGCAATACCAGGAACTCATAATGACCATAACGGGTTTTGAAAGCAGTCTTGGGTATATCTCCACTCCTGATCTTCAGTTGATGATACCCATACCTCAAATCAATCTTAGAAAAATGATTGGCACCCAGCAGCTGATCAAATAAGTCATCAATCAGTGGCAATGGATACTTATTCTTCACTGTGAGTTTGTTCAGCTGCCTATAATCTATGCACATCCTCAAGGAGCCATCCTTCTTCCTCACAAACAAAACCGGTGCACCCCGTGGAGAACTACTAGGTCTAATAAACCCTCTATCCAATAGCTCCTATAATTGTATCTTCAATTCCTTCAGTTCTGCTAGAGCCATTCTGTATGGTGTAATGGATATCGGGTCTATGCCTACATGCACCTCTATCTCAAACTCTATCTCCCTATTAGGGGGCAATCCTGGAAACTCCTCAGGAAATACATTAGGGAACTCCTGAACCATCGGTATCTGATCCAATTATACAGAAGACCTTTGTACATCCACTAAATGAGCTAAATAGGTTGAACAACCTTTCCCTATCATCCTTCGAGTCTGGATAGCAGATATCAGGTTAACCCAGAACTCCCGAATCTCACCTTGAAACTCAAACTCCGGCTGCCCCTCAGGCTGGAATCTAACTCTCTTCTGATAGCGATCTATCACTGCCCGATGTCTAGTCAACCAATCCATACCCAGTATCATATCCAACTCAAGCACAGGCAACTCAATGAAGTCAACACGCAAAATATGGTCATCAATCTCAACAATGCAATCAGGATAGAAATGATCAACATCCACACAATCCCCCATAGGAGTAGCAATAGACAATGGAATATCTAACAACCTCCTTTCCTTATTCAATTTGGGTACAAAATGTGGTGGCACAAAAGAGTGAGTTGCACCTGAATCCAATAAGGCATCTGCAACCTCATTCTGAACCATAATAATACCTGTGACAATATTATCTGATCTCTAAGTGTCCTGAGTGTTGACTGCAAACACCCTGCCTTGGCTCTTGCCAGCTGGAACTTGACTGCCACTAAGAGCCTGACCTTCCCTACCTCTACCTCTGGCTGCTATCTCTTTGCCCAAATTCTGGCTGGTCTGAACCACTGGCTGAGATACTATGACCGATGGCTGCTGGTCAGCCCTCAATGGACAAGTATTCATATAGTGGCCCTACTGGCCACACCTCAAGCATTCACCTATCCGCCTCCAGTACTCCCCTCCATGTCTACGACCACAATACACACAAACTGGTATACCAAAAGTTTGAGTAACTAGCGTTAAAGAACCCTGAGAATATACAGGCGCTGACTGAACCACTAGTTGACCCCTACTGTGCAGTCTCCTCTTCTGACTACTACCCGAAGATCTCTGCTTAAATCTGGGTACTGGCTCTTCCTGCCTAGGATGGGAGCTGCTCTCCCCCCTCTTACTCTGTGATCCCGGACCACCCTTCCTCTTCTGTTCTCTCTTGGCTCTCTCTGTCTTATACTTTTCCTCCATTTGAATAGCCTTGTCTATCAATGTGGTCAAAGAAGTAAACTCTGTGGCTAACAAGGCATATGCAAAGCAGCATGTAATCCCCTCCGAAACCTGCTAATCAGATCTGCCTCTGTAGGTACTATATGAGCAGCATATCTACTCAGCCGTATAAACTCCTTAGCATACTCCTCTACAGATCGGTCCCCCCTGCTCTAGCTGCTCAAATCTCACTAGATTACGAGTCCTCACACCCTCAGTGATGAACTCATCAATCAGACCCTGATGAAACTCTTCCCAAGTGGGTGGGTGCTCTCCATATAGCCTGGTCTCCATATGCCTTGAAAATCACATCCAGGCCTTCCCCTTAAGTAACAAACCCACCAACTCTACTGATCTCAGCTCAGAACAAGGTAGTCTCCTAACTACCTTCTCCACCTCCTCTAGAAAATCAATAGGATCTGTACCTCTGTTCCCTCAGAACTCTGGTAAGTTTAGCTTCAGAAAACTAAACATGGAGACTCTGCCCTCCTCTATCTCTCTCTTGCCTCCCTGTGCAGCTGGCTCCCTATGAGCCCCCACTGGTTGTATAGGAGCCGATGCCACTATCTCAGGTACTACTAGTGGTTGTACTACTGCAAGAGCAGGTGGTGGCTATGCCTGCTGTCTCTCCCTCATAATCTCAGCCATCTCCCTCCTCAGCTCCATCAAACCCCTCATCATCTCAACCCTCCAAGGGTCATCTCCCCTCTCTGAGTCCTCTGAAGTTCATATGGATCGAGACGGACCCTCTGATATTGATATTTCCCTCACTAGGGACTCATTGGAGGCAACCTCAGCCTCCTTGGTGTAACACCTCAGTTTAAAGCTTTGAACTTAAGCTTTAAAGGGAAAACCTAAGAAATATTTGTTATGTTTGAAAGTTATATATAAATGCATGTTTATATTTAAATTGAATGTATATGCATGTTTTAGGAAGTTTCACACGTGTAAAAGTGTTTTAAAGGCGGGAAAAATTCAGTTTTTGGTGAACTGGGGGTAAATGGTCATTTCATACCCCTTTGAGTTTTATGAAAATTAACATGATATTTGAAGGTAAAAAAGAATATTAGGACATGAAAATGATGATATTTTAATTATTTAAAGTTTTGTTGGAGAATTAAACCCGATTAAAAATAAGTCCCGGCAAGCTGCTCAATTGAGGTGTTTCATTTGAACTAAGGGCAATTTGGTCTTTTCCTTTAAGATATGGAATTATATGGTGTATGCAATCCTATGGCATCATTTTAGGCTTGATTAAATCTAACCATTGGATGAAATGATGAAGAAATGGATGGTTGGATGAATAGGTTTCACCATTTCTACCATAAGCCTAATGTATGGAATCATGTCTTTGATATTTAGTTAGATTTTTCCTACCACTTCACCATTGTCATCTTCCTTATCATAAATCACCAACCATTTTTCTCCTTCTTCTTCACATATGGTTCGGCCACCATCCACCACCATTAAAGCTTGATGTTTTCTTCCATTTTTGGATAGAAACTAGTTAATTCCATTAGCCTAAATATAAATATATCCTTAGATTTCAAGGAAAAACAAGAAAAAGCTAAGAATCAAAGCTTTGAAGATTTTGAAGAACTTTTGGTAAGTTAATGATTTTGTGATTCTTTTGATTCAAATATATTTATAAGGTGTTCTTTGATGATTATTAGTGTTTAAAACATGTTTTGGATGGATGAAATTCAAAAAGTTGGAATGAAACCCTAATAGGAAGAACTTTGAATCAAATTGATATTTTGATGAATCTTTTGGTTTAAATGATGTTTAATTGATGTGTATGATATGAATTTATGGTTGAAAGATGGAAACAAACTCATTTGGTGGAAGTTTTGTTTTGGCCGAAACTAGTGATGATGAACAATGATGTTTAACTTTGATGATCACTAGGTTTAAAGGTATGAATGATGTGTATTTGATGTGTTTAACATGAATTGATGATTAATTGGTGAAAATAAACTCGTTTGGAGGAAACCATGATTTGGCCAAAACTTTGAGGTGCTTAAATAATGAGTGTGCTTTGATGTTTGATAGTTTTAAATGGTTAAATGTTATGCATTTGGTGTATGTATATGTTGTATGTTTGATTGGTATTGAAAAATGGATGAATGGAATGGTTTCCATTAAGGTGGAGCCATATTGACTTTACTACTTTAAGGTGTTAGGTTAATGCAATTGAAGAAGTAAGGTTTGAATATAGTTTAATGGCATGAATGATGGAAGTGTATAAGTTTAAATGTGGAAAGGTTGAATGGTATAAGTATTTGGAAAGCATACTTGAAATGTAATGTATGTTTGGTATGAAATATTGAGCTAAGTGTTTGGAAGTTCATAACTTAGCATTATAATGATGAATATGTGTAATGTGAATGAAA
>CANXYC011681840.1:0-13434 GCA_948193065.1 Aleurites moluccanus
AAAATTCTTCAAATTTCTTGGAAAATCGATTAAAAACTTCATCCATATGATCACTTCCAAAATGTTTGCTAAGCATTTCTTCCATGCCAGCTCTATAGTGCATTACACATGTCTCTCTATCCATTAAGGCTTTAAAAGCAGCTTCTGGGCTAAAATATTCCATTCTCTCAATTTTGAAGCACCCATTTCTTTCTATTAGTTCTGTCATTTCCTCTGGAGAAGCATAGTAAATAGGCACATTGAATGAGTCCACTTGAGCTTCGTTTATTATTCCCTGTCAACAAGTTTGGTCATTTCCATGTATATTAGTGCAATTTAACGAGCACAACTGCATTTTGTTTCATAAATTTATAAATACTAGCTATTAAACTAGTAACACAATAATCAAATGAATGTCCTAATGTACAGGACATTGGTGGTTGAAATTCTAAGGGTTTAATTGGACATCCTGAAAATCAAGAGGGTTAAAATAACCCTTAATCCAAATTCTAATACCAATAATTCTTTAAAAAATAATGATAATAATGAAATTTTTTTATTCAGCTTTTGTAATTAGCGGCTGACTGTCAATAGTTAGCATCTAACAATTAATGATCATAATTGAAATCAAACACTGCTAAAACTTTAATTTTCACTATTTTAATTATAACTGATAACTAAATTTTAAAACATTACTCAAAATTTTAAAATTTTCAAATACAATAGTGATTAATATTTCAAACATCATTAGAAACACTATAAGTATTAATAAAATTTAAGTATTGAATATCAATTTTGATTTTTAATTATTATTTATTGGATCCATTAAGAGAAATCGACTTATTGTAAACTACAGAAACCATAAAATAAAATTGCAATAGCTAGATTTTTAGATCTTTACCTCTTTTGCCATGTCCACAAGGGTAGAGCCAAGAAGATCGAATAACACATGACCAAGTGGGGCAGAAGCAGAAACTCCAGCACGGATGGTTAATATAACAAGCAGCAGTAACCCCCCGGAAACAAGCTCTTGGGCTCTAGCATTCAAAAAAATGCCCAAATCCTTTGCAAACTGAGCAGAGTAAGCTTTGCCAACTTCTTCTGGTGCACCTGAATAGAAAATTCTGCCCTTATTCCAAGCAGAGGAGTTGTGATCTAGCACTTCTTTTGGCACCTTAGATAGCCAATGCACTGCATGGGAAGCATGTACCAAATGAAGAGAAGAATTAGGGAACAATTGAGCATAAAAGGACCCTGGTACACCAGCAGCAAAATATTCCCTTTTTGGAGGCAGAGTTCTAAACAGAGTATTGAAATCATTCATTTCTTGATCATTAAAGAACACTTGAAATTGTGGGATTTTGGAATTGGATCCAAATTGGGTTTGAAACTTGTGTTTCACAGCTTCAATTACATTTTCCATTGAAATAAAGGTATTTGATCCAACTGAACAACCCAAATCTGCTATATTGAATGAACTTGAAGAAGCAGAAAGGAGATCTTTTACGTCAAGATTTTGAGCAATTTCTTCTTTGATCATTTCCTTTGCACCGCTAATGGATTCTTTCTGTTGCATAGATAAAATTAAACAAAAACTTATTAAAAATAGTGATATAATAAGAACATTTTAAGAATAATTATGAATATAATTTACCTGAAATGAGGAGTTATTGGAGTAGCTATACTTGCCATCTCCACCATTCATTACTGGGTGTGATTTCTGCATTTTGCCTGAGTTGTTGTCGCTAAGCTAATGCTAGTAATATTTAAGATGAGAAATGAGAAGTGAGAAACACGAAGCCTACTCCCCCATATATATGCTTTGTTCTGGTCAAAACTCAAGAGAAAGAAGAAGCATCTAGTTGCATTGGCTTTCAAACTATCAATATTTTAATTTGTTCAATTCTTTTACACTGGCGGTCTCTGTTGATTGTACGCATCATGACATCAAGATCAGCACTACTTGTTCTCTGTAAAAGTTATTACTGATTTTTTAGGATATGAATCGATTATTATGTTGATTATTGTATTTCTTAAAATGTTAAACTTTTGAATATCAACTTCATTTCAAGCAAAATTTCTAAATTAACGTGTCAAATTTAAAAGAAAAAAAAAAGAATTTTTATAAAAATACCGAAAAAATAAAAAATAAAATTATTTTTACTGTTATAAAAATATTTTTTTAAAAATATTATATATTTAAAAATATTTTTTTAAAAATACGATATATATCAAATATATATTAAAAATATATCAAACATATATCTAACGTATATCGAATATATCAAATATATACTAACATATATATCAAAAAGTATTAAAAATGAAAAAACAGTAAAAATAAAAAACAAAAATCAAAAAACAGTATTTTTGTCTAATTTTCCTAAAAAAAATGTCATGTCACTATACTCGTGGGCTGAGAGGCTATAACTCATTTACGAATAGTCTTGTTTCTTTTTATATTTCAATTAATTGTATTAATTTAAATTTAAATTAATTTATATTATATAATAAAATTCAATTAAAATTAATTGAATTCTTTAATCTACCTTATTGAATTAAATAGTCTAATTAATTACAATCAAAATTTGAAAATTGAATTTGTAATTTAATATAATAAGTTCAATAGTCAAAATTGTCATTTTAAAGCTTATAATTAATAATAAAATTTACTTTTAATTTTAATTTAAGATAAAAATTGCCAAGAAAACTTGAAATTAAAATATAATTAACAAAAAATAAATATATATACAATTAAAAAGGCAGATTGGGAGAAATTTGTCTTCATCACTTTGGGTGGATAGAGTGTTCAAACAACATAAATGCATTAGAATTATAAAATATAAATGACAATAGAATTCTAAGTAAAAAATGACGACTCCAGAAAGATTAAGTTATTCGAGTCTATCTCCAATGTCAAATTTCTTATGGACCATCCCTTATAATAAACAAAAAAATACCCGATTATTTATAATTTCAAGAAACTAACCTCTATTTTTCCAAGCTTAAGAGTTACGACGATGCCAATTAGTCAAACCTACATACAATTTCAACAAATCAGTCAAAGTTTCTGTGGCTTTATTTAGGGTTTCTTTCATATTACAATAAATATCTTAATTATAAAATAAATAATTATTTAAAAAAATCTATTATATTTTAATTTTTTTAATCCATTTATTACTTTAATTTTTCTCAATTTTTTTAATTATTTTATATTTTATATCTCTTAATTAATTTTATATTTTTTAATATTTTTTTAATAAGGATATCATTATAATTTTAAGATAAAATATAATTTGAATTAAAAAATAAAATAATTAAATTAAATATATTATAAAAATAAATAAAAAATTTATTATATGACGAAATAAATATTATAAAAGTCTGATTCCTTAATAAGTCAACAAATGGATCCTAATTTTTCTAACATTGAAAAGTAAAATTGCTTCATTTTCAAACATAAATAAATAAATAAAAATTGTCCATTCTCCATTCGTAATATAAATAGAAATTTCTTGGACTTCAATAAATGTAAGAATAAAATAAAAATAAAAACTGTTGACTGGCACCCATAAACACTATGATAAATTACAATAAATTTTTTTATTATTATTTAACAATGAAATGATATCACAAAATATCGTATAAAACATATTTCTCTCATCCGGTAAAAGGCTGACCAATTCCAAGAAATTTGACATGATTTGGAAACTACTCAACCGGCTGGGGTGATAATCAGTCGCCGGCTCCCTCCAACCCCAGCTTTGCAGTCTTTTTGTACGTCATAATAAAAAAATATTATTATTTTTCTATATAAATCTGCCCATGAAAAATAATATATTTTTATATATTAAATTTCATATGTACATTTTTATTAACTTCAAGAATGAAATTAAGAAAATAATTTTAGATGGAGAAAAATAAATATTATCTAAAACGTTATGTTTAAATAGGTAATTGAAATTTTTTTTATAAGTTAATAATATTTTTAATTAATTTTGAATGGATTAAAATTTATTTTATATAAAAAATTATATTTAAATAGATAAAATAAAAAAAAATTATAAATTAAATAGATTTTTTTTATTCGGATGGCTCGGACCAATCTTAACTCTTGAACAGTTTCGTTTTTTATTAACTTAAATTATTTAAATTTAAATTTAAATTTTTTATAATTAAAAAAAATATTCGGTTACATTAAAGCAAAATTCATTATTTAAAAACATACTTAATAATAATTTAATACTAAAAACCTATACGGATGGAACAATAAATTAAGTTCAGGTTTCTTTTTTAATATAAAAAAAAAAAAATCTAATTTTTACTTTAAAAAAGAAAATTATGAATTCAACTTATTAAAAATTGAAAAATGTAGAAGCAAATTTAATAATAAACGTTAGACAGCTAATATAAATACAAGTGATAGATGGGTTGCTTAAAATAAATATGAGTATATAGAATAATTTAATAATTGGTCAACAATCTATGTACAATTCCATTACTAAATAATAGACTCGTTCTTTGGTACCCTTAGTACACGGTACCACTGCATTTTACACCATTAGATCAAATTGTATTGAATCCGAGCCTTTTATTAAATATAATATTATAAATAAATGATAAAGGAAATCTTTTTTGTCATATCCAACCATGATACGCAGATTTTAGCGTCCGAATGTATGACATTTACAAATATATCCCCCTTCATGTAAAGAAATTACAACTAGTCGTTTCCCATCTCTTTGTATTTTGCTTCAAATAGTAATCTTTTTGTAATTAATTACTACAAACGTAAAATAATATTTTGTCAGTTATTCTATTAGTATAATTTCATCATCATATTTAGAGTAATTATATTGCAATTATCATTATAGTTATTAATCATTTTTTTATATTGGAATTTATTAAAGATAAAGAGATTATTGAGAATTGAATCTTTTAATTATATTTTACGTTCTAAATTAATATTTAATTATTATTACTATTACAATAATTGTACATTGTATTTTATTTTGTGCTTACTGTTTTTTAATAATTATTTTATAAGGTAATTAACAAATATCAAAAACTTAGAGAAATGTAGAAAAAAAATAAGTGTAAAAGAAAAACTAAAAAAAAAAATATATTGATTTGAGAGCTTTGTATTAGAAAAATTATTATATA
Organism: Aleurites moluccanus; assembly: GCA_948193065.1. Taxonomy (NCBI): domain Eukaryota; kingdom Viridiplantae; phylum Streptophyta; class Magnoliopsida; order Malpighiales; family Euphorbiaceae; genus Aleurites; species Aleurites moluccanus. The sequence goes on from CANXYC011681840.1 coordinate 5,143, forward strand.
GAATAGAAATATATTTTTTTTATTTATATAAAAATAAATCCGTATAAATATATATTTACTTACATAGAGTTTTGGTCTACTATCATCTTTGAAGAAAGGAAAATATAATGACTAAGATTAAATAACAATAAAAATAATATTACATCAGATGATTAAAAAAATAATTATGTAGCAGAATTTGTTTGCTAAAAAAGTTATCAATAATGTACAAGATTTAAATATTTAAATCAAATTTAATTAAAAAAAAATTATCGATTTTCACTACAATATATGACAATTCATTAAAATTTCTCTATGCTTTGGACAACCCATCAATCTAGTTATAATATACCTATATTATAAAATAAATATATATCAATTAATAACATATAATATACATGGACGTACCTATTTTTATATACATAAATTAGTTGGAATTAAAAAAAAAAAGGTTGGATTTTAGACTTGACCTTTATAATCTTAGATGACTAATGAATTATTGGCTTGAGTCTGTTCGTAATGGCTGTTTTCCTTCTTCTCCTTCTTATTCTTTTACTATTATTATTATTATTATTATTATTGGAGGAAAAGAGCTGCAACGGTATTATGGGTAGGGCTATCAATTAAAATTTATATAGATTAATATATTAATATTTTATTTTTTATTTTTTAGTTGCCACATATATAATAAACATGACTCATATATTTTTTAATAAATATTTAATATTGTTAAAAGACAATATTTAAATTTAATAAAATAATTAATATTGATAGTTCATGTACATATTAAAATATTATAAAAATGGGTTAAATAAAAAAATATATAATCAAAATTGTGCAAAGTGCAAATCCACAGCTATATTAAGAAAATCAGAAAGAAATGATAAAAAGTAAAAAAAAAAAAAAAAAAAAAAAGGCAAGTTAAAAAGCATCACACATATTTAAGGACAAAATAAAAAAAAAAATTAATTCTGAATATGCAGAAAAATCTTTTTAGAGTAAAAAATTGAGTTTATGTGGACTGAGAAAATTTATTTTTATAAAAAATTTAATTTTAGTGAATTAGGTAAAATTTTTATATAAATTAATAAAATATTTTTTTTATTGAGACTTGATCCCTCACATACCTTCGGCATTTCACATATTATAATATTTTCTCCTTTTCTACAATAGCATTTTGTGCTGCTAATGATATTATAAAATTTTAATAGTACAGTCAAATATGTTGTTAACATTTCACAACCCAATGCATAATATATAGTTTTGATTCTTCTTCTCATGCTTAAAAATAAATAAATTGAGAACGGAATTATGTAAAAATTGTTAACTATTATTTTAAGTAAAAAGATAGTAAATTAATAATATTAAGTTCAATATTTGAATTGTGCTATTGATAAACCCATTCGAGTCGAAAATTTACCTTTTTTCAACAATAAAAAAAACAAATACAGCATATTGCAATAATATTCTTGTAAAATTTCAAATGAAAATATCATTTACGTTGAAGTACACAGTGAGATTGAATTTTGTCCTTGTATGCTCTCTCCATCTTGTCGAAAACTTCTGGAAGTTTTATCAGTAATTGATTGAACATTTCATTGACAATGTCAATTGAGAAGTGTTTGATGAACATTCCTTCCATTGCAGCCCTAATGTGCTTCACATATTCTATCATGTCAACGTGAACTCCATCTGTTAGCCATGGAGCTGGATTTGTTAATCCAATTGATTCAATATTGAAAAATCCATTCTTTTCTACAACGGCAGCAAATTCTCCAGGAGGGGCAGCATAAATTGGCAAGTTGAAGGCATCAACTTGTTCTTCACTTATTAATCCCTACAACAATATTGCCAATTGGAGTTAGTTCCATTAGTAGCTTACAAGCAATTACAGATGCAGTGTCAGAGCCAGAAAATTCATTGTATGATATTCACATACCTTTTTCGCAATATCGAGGAGGATGGATGCGAAACAATTGAACAAGATGCCATTTGCAAGCTCAGAGTAAGGCATCCCATCAGGAATACTTGGCATGACAACTATGAGCATACCTCCAGGGACTATCTCTTGAGCTCTAGCATTCAAGAAGTCTTCAAAATCTTTAGCCCATTGTCTTGCATATGCTTTAAGTACTTCATCAGGGGCACCTGCATAGTGAATTTTCCCTCTGTTCCAAGCAGGGGATTTCTTGTCTTCTAAATCTTTAGGTACCTTAGAGAGCCAATGAAGTGCATAATTACATTGCACAACATGGAGGTAAGAATCAGGGAAAATTTTTCCATGAAAGGAACCAGGTACACCACCTGCAAAGTATTCTTTTTCTGTTGGAAGAGAGGTGAAAAGGCTATTGAAATCATTTGAGGGTAGGTCATTAAAGAACACTTGAAATTCAGGCAGGCGAGAGTCAGGGCATTGGGATTTATACTTGTTTTTTATTGTATCTATTATAGACTGCAAAGAGGTAAAAGTGTTTGGACCATTTGCACATCCTAAATCAGCAAGACGAATTGTATTTGAAGTAGATAAGAGGGATTTTACGTCTAGCTTCTTGGTGACTTCCTCATCTATTGCATCCTTTGCAACATTTGCAGCTATTCTCTGCCAATGATCAGTCAAAACATTCTTATCATTTGCAGCTATTATTAATTAAACTCTTAACTAATATTTTAAGTTCGAGCAATCTCAAAAGTTCTAGATATGATTTTAACATCACTAACCAAAATTCTTCGTTATAATATTAGAATTAATCTGTCTCTGTACAACTAGTTTTCTACATATGATACTTTATTTGGTAAGTGTTGATACTTTATTATTAGTTTTCTACATCAGAACTCTCAAGACCTCATGCCAATTCTAGGCTTGCTCTTGCTGGGAAGCAGTTTTCTGACCGGCCTATGAAAATATTGGGCTTTGGCAGGAGTTCTGTTTCAAGTCCGCCTAAAACTTTAGCATTTGGGTTTGTACAGGCCTGACACAAGCCAGCCAGCCCTGCTGATAAAATTTTATTTATTTTATTATTATATTAGCCTAATTTGTGTAAATGTATAAACCTGAAAACTCAGATTGGGCCAGAACCCAGAGTAGAACCAATTAAGATTCAGCAATTCTGGCTTATACCAATTATACAAGTAACTTATTCCCCTTTGTTTCCCTTTTTTTTTTCCTCATATTATCATTGAAGCTAATAAATTATTAGATTTTTTTTTAACAAGAGGCAAATTCGATCTTAAGTTCTTATTTAAATTAATATATATAATTATCGTAGACTAAATTTACAATTGTAATAAATTATTAAATTTGACTCATAATATGCATATAAGAGAGTAAAATATCAAGCTCTTAGAATTTTATTATTTTTTTTTTTTTAATGAACAAGAGATGATGATTTCCTAAAAAAGATGAGAAATATTAATATAGCATTCTGAGATGCCCAGCACAAAACCACTTAATTAACATCCACACACCAACACCCACAAATAACACATATATGCAATTAAATATGATGATTAACATCATTTAATGAGCTTCTAATGTGAGATTATTTTGGTATACAAAGGATAATCTAAATCCATGTTGATTAAAATTTTGAAATTTCTATTAAGAGTTCTGATGTTTAGACTAGATAAGAAAATTATTAAAATAGTATAATAATATATTTCGAGTAATGAAAATAAAATGGAACATATGTAATAAAAATTAAAAACCTGATAGACGGAGTTATTGAAATAGTTGATGGGGCCATCTACATGGTTTTGAAGGACTGGTTCTTTCCCCAATGCTGCCATGTCGATCTGATAGTAGGTCTGCTGGACTGGTTCTAGTGCTATCTGTAATTATATAGTCTATAGTTTATCTAATCAAAACCACTTCAAACAAAATTATTATTGATTACCTCATCTTGTTTCTAATAATTGAGGCTTTTGTCACTCATATGACATTGATGATAATATTATAGGTTTTTTAATAGTATTGAAAATGAGATTTATGTGTGCATGAGTTTTAGTGATTTGTATTTTTTAATCAATTTTCATATATATCGAAATTTATTAAATTTTTCTCTCATAAATAAATTTAAAATCTCACTTCATTTTTAACTTTTACATTTAGAAATTAATTTTAAATACTAAATACAAAAATCAAATTTTAATTAATAAGACGAAAAGTAAATTTATTTTTTTAATTAATTAATTTTTATCTTTTTAAGAAGTAAAAAAGAAAAAATTGTTAATTAACTCTTAGAGTTAAAAAGAAAAAGATTTTAAAATTTGAGGTATTTAGATAAATTCTAAATATTAAACAAAAAAATACTATTATAATTAATAATAAATTAAAAAAATTACTCTCATAAATTTGTCTTCCTCTCCCTCTCTATTCATAATAATTAATAATTACTAATTTATATTGTCATTATCAGGATGAATATTCGATTGGTTCGATTTAAATCGAACTAAAATTAAAAAAAAAAATTAACCGAATTATAATTTTTAAAATCAAATCAAATTGAATATTGTATCACTAAACCGATATATATTAGTTCGATTATTTAGTTATTTTAATTTTTTTAATAAAATAAATATATAATTATTAAAAATATATATTTTTAAATATATATAAAATATATATATTTCAGTTGGATCAATTATTTTAAGATTTTTCTTTTTTAAATTGAACCAAATTAAATAAACCAAATTTAAAAAAAAAAATTAATCAAATCGAATTAAACCAAATTAAAATAATTCAATTTGATTTGATTTAATTTTCAGTTACTTCGATTTTCCCCTAATCATTATCAACTTCAATCACCACAATAATTGATTAAAGAAGAAGAAAAATTATAATTTTATTCAATTTTAAAAATTCATATAATCAATATAGATGGCCAGGGCAAAAAGAAATACAAATAGTAATGGTTCCATTAATAAAATAAAGATGAGATTCACATTGAAATGGTAGCTTTCTAAATGGCATAAGATTTATCATATTTTGTCTTTGTCAATTGTCACCAAATGGCCATTAGGCATATATATGTAAAGGGACCACTCTATATGTCAAGTAGTTATTGTTTTTTATTTGATGTAATAAAAAAAAATAATATAGTAACCGTCTAAATTAAATTGATGTAATCAAATCACTATCATGAAAGGTTCATTGGTAATAATAAAGGAATTTAAATTAGACATAATATGCATCATCAGTTAATTAAATAACCTATGTTTTATGCTAAAAAGGCATGAGAATTTGATGAGTTATTTTTTCACAATTTGGATTCTTTGTCTATTATATTTTTCGTCTTTTATCTCATATAAAACAGAAAATAAGACACTAGCCGATTTTTTTTTTTTTAAGAAAAGATTAGGGAATGGGCTTCGTATTCTCCAGGGAGAAAATTGGGGAGATTGAGTCATGGGCTTAATTATGAAGTTCACTATGCAAAGCCCAATCCAATGAAGAAAAGTAACAGTGAAAAAGCAAATCTTCACGGGCTCTATTTTGAATTCGAATGTGCAACTCTTTTATAATCTTAAATTGCATATACACACAAAATAAAAATTAAGTTTAATAGTTATTTAGAATTATTTTTTTTTTCCCAGATATGTCGCATAATTTTTATAAAAGTCAATTTTATACAAAATTATTTTATCAAAAATTAAATTTACATGCTTTTAATTTTTCATATTATTATGTTTTTACAAGTTGTAACGAATTAATATATTCAATAGATTTTTATATTTAATCAATACTTTGAAATTATATTAATATTTTAAAATTAGCATAAGATAATATTTAGATTTAACAAAACATACCACTAGTATGACTTAAATATTGTGAAATAAAAATTCATTAATTTCCCAAAACATCAAATATTATCATCATGTTCATGGTAATATCGAGTCAATTTTTACATATTAAATTTTATTTATTTATTTTTAATTTAATTAAAAGTAAATTATCTATTTTAAAATTAAAAATTGATAAAAAAAATTGAATCACACAAGTTCATTCATTATATTTGTAACTAAAACTAAGTGTATTTTCATATCCATTGTCCCCACACTAGTCTATAGTTAGCTTCCAGGCTGTGTGACAAAGGGCAATTGCATGTGAACGATGTGAATAGTGTACATATATAACGTAGTGTGGTCCTTACCATTGAATCCCGACCTACCACCCACACAGGAACAAGCTATGACTTAATTTAATTTATTTTCTATACCTTGTCTTATATATATAAGTTTAATAGGAGTCTACATACTAAAATATTATGTAATGTTAAGTATATAAACGAATTGGATAATCAATTTAGATTCAATTTCTCCTTTTTCATGAAAAAAAAAAGTTTAATAGGAGTTTTTAGCTCGAGGTCTCGATTATTATTATTATACTAAATTTTTATATAAATTTAATAAGGTTTATTGAAAAAGAAACAAATACATTTATTATGTATTATATAATATTATAATCCATTTGATATTTTCATATATAAAACCCTAATAATTAAAAAAAAAACATAAATATTTTCAAAAAATTACAATTCTATTTAAACTTTTTAAAATATACTAGTTTATTCTAATTTTTAAATTAAATTCATCAATTTTTACAATTGAAAAGGAATTGAAATAAAAATCTATGATAAAATTGAGTTTAGTAACGAGTAATTGATAAAATAATCGTATGTAAATTTATAGATGTTTTTAATTTTTAATTTTTTTACTATTTTTAAGTTCTAATTTTAGATTGGTCCTTATGATTATGGGAAAGAAGGATTGTTTTTATTTTTTATTTTTTTAACATTGAAAGAGAAAATTTTGAATATCAATTTATTATTTCAGTTGCATGTGCATTTAACTTTATTTTTTTAAAAAAGACATTTAGCTCTTGTTTATGCTCACATTTCATGAACTTCTTAATTTCCCTGTATTATATTGGTCTTACCCCACGGGCCTATAAAAAGTAGACTATACTTTTAAGCCTAAACTTACCTACTTTAATATGGATTAGGTTTATGGGCAATTCAATTTAAATTTTTTATTTTATTTAGTCTTTTATTTCATATAATTTTTTATATGTCATGTTATTTTTTAAAAAAATATTTTAATAATTAATTTTTTTTATCAATAATATAGTATAAAAAATATATATAATATAAAAAATAAAATATTAAATAAGAGAAATGACCCGAATTATTTTGCATAACATAAATAGCACCAAAAAATAAAACTTCAATAAAATTAATTTCCTCCTATTTTTGAATGCTATTTATATAACTATCTACCTTGCTTATTAACCTAACTTCTACTTAAATTAAAGAAAAAATAAATATAATGTAGATTAAATAAAAAATTTTCAATTAATCCAACCGTTTCCATCAAGTAAATATATAATTTATATAGATCGAATGTTGAGATTTAAAGTTTAGTTTAGTGCTTTCGGTTAATTGATAACTAATAGTCATAATTAATGATTGAAGATTATTATTAGTAATTAATAATTTTAAATTATACATAAATTTCAATTACTCATATGAATAAATCAAAAAAATTTAATAATTGAGATGTTTTATTTCAGATTGAGAAATTGAATATTAATATTAAATATGATGTGATCTGCAAATTATCACTCCATATGGATCTCCATCACATGCAATCTTAGCCTCTGCAAACCTAATTAAGCTTAAGTTAATATTTTTTTGGATTTGTGATGCTACCACCCTTTAGTGGATGGGAGCATGGTTATCAAAATTGGACTAAAACGATTGATCGAACTGAAAAAATTGAGAATCAAATCGATCATTCTCTTTTTATTCGTTTTCGAAGAATCGGATAAAAAATTAGCGAATCGGTCGTTGAATCAGTTAAACAAGATCAAAATTTTTTTCAGAAGGGTCAGCTACTTTTTTTTATTATTTTTTATCAAAACGATGTCCTTTTTATCAAGTAAAAACGGTATCATTTTGAGTTAAAAGAAAGTAAGAGAATTTTAGTAGTTTCGTTTCAATTTTATTCAACGTCAAAATTTATCCAATGCCAAAACCTATTTAGTGTCAAAATCATGATCTTATTATATGTTATCTTATTGCATGAGTAGATGTTTGAGCAAGTGAATATTCATAACTTATTATATATAACTTTTGACTTAATATGATTGAATTGACACCATAAGAAATATGATTTCATGTAAATTTTTAATTTAATCATAATTGTATTATATTTATTTTTATCATATATATAATAAATATCAAATTATATATATATATATATATATATATATATATTTAACTGGTTCGACCACAATCAAATCTCTAATTATCTGTT
>CANXYC011682043.1:0-10678 GCA_948193065.1 Aleurites moluccanus
GATCATTAATGGATAGATGTGACTATTCATGAATAATATTGCATACTCATATATATTGATTCACTGAGTATAATCTTATACTCACCCCCTCAGTGGTTATATATTTTCAGGACCTCAGTGAGGCAGACATCCATTGGCTACATCATCTTCAGCCTTGGATCACAGATGTATATATTTGAGGTCACTCCTGTGTATAGAAGTTCTTGTGTATATAATGTATATAGGGCTTGGATTGGCCTAGAGTATAATGTCAAATATGACCAAATAATAACCAGATATGATATGAAAATGTTAATGATGTACATATATATGATATGAGAAATTTATATGATGTATATATGATATGAGATATGATTGCAAATATTGAAGTGCATATTGAGTTGTGATTGACTACCGGAGGTTAAAAGGGGATGTATGTATTATTGGAAGTATTATTTATATGTCTTACGGATAGCTTAAGTTAGAATTATAAAGAAAACTCTATCAGTTTTTCTGTAAGAATATTATGATGTTTTAAAAAAAAATTATCACTTAAAATGTATCACAGGTTAAGTAATGATTGTAAAAGCTAAGTTAAAGTAAAAGTATGGGTTCTTCGAGGTACTGGTCGCCTTGGCATTACCCGTACCCTAAGACTATCATGGTCTAAAATTAGGCCGTGACAGATTTGGTATCAAAGCTAAAGGTTTAGTAAACTTGTGATGTTATATGTCAGTAATAGAGTATATACCAAGGAACATAGGAGTTTGTGTATCGTCTAAGTTAGATGTTATACTCATTATTTGGAATTCTACGAATCTATAGTATGAATATTCCTTTATGCTATATGAATTGTTATTTATTTAAATATATGCAGTGATGTCGAGAAGTGTGAATAGGGGGGATATACCTGATATGGAGGGTCAGCATAGGGCTGATAGTGGAGAGCTTGAGGTAGGCACTGATACTTCTGTACAGGCAGAGAGGATTAGTCCTGATCCACCTAGATCAAGGCAACATACAGAGGGAAGTAGTATTGGTGAGACTGCATTGAGACAGGAAATGCAGGATTTTAGGCAGGAAATGTTAAGAAGGAATCAGGAAATGATGCAAATGCTGCAGGCACACATAGCAGCACAGGCAGCTGCAGTACCACAGCCACCACCATCACCTGTTCAGCCTATGGTACAACTTGAGGTACCACCAACACCAGAGAGGGTGCCAGTTGAACAAAGAAGTTTAAGAAATCGCAGAATCATACCTGAAGGTGGTTTTAATATCTCAGAATTCCTGAAGTTACAGCTACTTACCTATTCTGGGGAGTATGGTACAGACCCCAGTGACTTTATTGAGAGGATAGATAGGGTTGTCAGGAAGCTACCATGTTCAGATGCCAGGATTATTGAGCTGGTAGGCTTGTTATTTATGGGGGATGCTTCTGTATGGTTTGATGAGCATATTGATGCCAACATCCATGGTAATGACCCGATCACTTAGGAGGAATTTAAACAGAAACTGATGGATGAATTTCTACCAACAGGAAATAGAGACAGGAATATTATGAGATTTGACCAGCTTAAACAGGGAAATCTCAGTGTGACTGATTATGCTAGGGAGTTTAAGAGACTAAGTAAATATGCTAGACAAATAGCACCCACAGAGGCAGATCTGATTGGTCAGTTTAGGAGAGGTCTGCATGCTTCATTGCATAACATACTATTAGCTGGACAGTATACTACTTTAGGACAGATCATTGATGCAGCTGCACAGATGGACACCAAATATAAAGAGAAAAGGACAGAGAAGGACATCAGAAAGAGGAGCAGAGGGGGAGAGTTCCCTAGATATGAAGAGGGATCATCCCAGACTGGTATAGCTAGGCCTACTCAGAGGCAGTTTCAGACACCCTCAGTACAAAGTCAGAGTAGGGATGTTTCTAGGGGAGGCAGGATGATACCACCTACCACAGCATATTCCAGAGGATCCAGCAGACCAGTGCAACAGATTCCAGAGATACCTCCATGTGAGCACTGTGGAAGAAGACATGTTGGTGAATGCAGGGCCAGAACAGGATCATGTTTTAGATGTGGGCAGTTTGGCCACTATTTGAGAGAATGTCCTATGAGAGCTCCACAACAGACTGGTTCAGTGGAATCTCAGCCTACTGTACAGATGGGTAGAGGAGGAGCTGGTAGAGGTAGACCAGTAGGACAGGGTCAGCCAGCAGCACAGCCACCTACAGGGCGTGGTTAAGGGAGAGTCTTTGCCATGATCCCACAGTAGGCCCAGGGACTACATGATACTGTAGTAGGTATGGTTTCTATCCATGATATTGAGACATACACATTATTTGATTCTGGTGCCACACACTCTTTTGTGTCTTGTATGTTTGCTAGAAAAATGGGGTTAATTAGAGAACCTTTATTGATGCCCTTAGAGGTAGCTACTCCATTGGGGGAAAATGTAATTGTGGGCCATAGATATAGAAACTGTTCTGTGAGGATAGCTGATAGGGTATTGCTTGCAGATTTGATTGAGTTACCAATACTGGAATTTGATGTTATTTTGGGTATGGACTGGTTAACTTTATACAGGGCCATTATTGATTATTCTTTGAAGCAAGTAGAATTTAGAATGGATGGACAGGAAAGGTTTATGTTTCAGAGAGAGAAAAATAAGAAAATGTCAGGGCTTATCTCAGCTATACAAGCACAGAGATTATTAAGGAAAGGATGCAGTGCTTATTTGGCATCAGTGATAGATACTACAAAGGTACCTAAGGAGTTAGAGCATATTCCAATGGTATATGAATTTTCAGACGTTTTTCCTACAGATCTTCCTTGATTGCCACCAAAAAGGGAGATAGAGTTTGAAATTGAAGTGTATCCTGATACAAATCTAATATCCATTCCTCCCTACAGAATGGCACCACCAGAACTAAAGGAGTTAAAGGTATAGTTACAAGAACTGCTTGACAAAGGGTTTATCAGACCCAGTAGTTCACCTTGTGGAGCTTCAGTGTTATTTGTACAGAAGAAAGATGGGACACTGAGGATGTGTATTGACTATAGACAGCTCAATAAGGTGACAGTAAATAACAGGTATCCATTGCCCAGGATAGATGATTTGTTTGATCAGTTATAGGGAGCCTGTTATTTCTCTAAGATTGATTTAAGATCAGGGTACCATCAGTTGAAAATCAAGAAGGAGCATATTTCAAAGACTACTTTCAGAACCAGATATGGACACTATGAATTTCTGTTGTTACCATTTGGGTTGACTAATGCACCTGCATCTTTCATGGACTTGATAAACAGAGTGTTCAAGACCTATTTAGATAAGTTTATGATTGTCTTCATTGATGATATTCTTATCTATTCTAAGAGTAAAGAGGAACATGAAGAGCATCTTAGGATCACATTGCAGATTCTGAAATAGCATCAGTTATATGCCAAGTTTTCAAAGTGTGATTTTTGGTTGACTGAGGTAGCATTTTTGGGGCATGTTATTAGTAAAGATGGCATCAAAGTTGATCCTCAGAAAGTGGAAGCAGTATCTAATTGGCCCCGACTAACTATAGTGACAGAGGTGAGGAGTTTTATGGGATTAGCTGGGTATTATCGGAGATTTGTTAAAGACATCTCAAAGATAGTTGCTCCATTGACCAGATTGACTCAAAAACAGGAAAAGTTCCATTGGAGTGAAAATCATGAGAAGAGTTTTCAGACTCTTAAGACTTGTTTGACTACTGCTCCAGTGTTGACATTACCTATAGAGACTGGTACATTTGCTATATATTGTGATGCATCTAGAATTGGCCTAGGATGTGTGCTGATGCAGGATAGGAAAGTAATTGGTTATGCTTCACGACAGTTGAAGAAGCATGAAGCAAATTATCCTACCTATGATTTGGAGATGGCAACAGTAATTTTTGCTCTAATGGAGTAAAATTTGAAATATATACAGATCATAAGAGTCTTCAGTATCTACTTCAGCAGAAAGAACTGAACTTAAGACAGAGGCGATGGGTTGAATTACTAAAAGATTATGATTGCCAGATTTTATATCACCCAGGGAAGGCTAATGTGGTAGCTGATGCACTTAGTAGGAAATATATGGGTAGTTTAGACCATGTGACTGTTACAGAAAAGCCTCTAGTGCAGGAGTTTAGGGAATTGATAGCAATGGGGTTAACTTTGGAATTTGAATGACAGGGACAAGAATAGGTGCTGATAGCACAATTTCAGGTTAAACCTTTGTTGTTTGATGAAATGAAGAATTCCTAGGGTAAAGATGCACGGCTAGTGAGGATTATGGAGTTAGTCAGTGAAGGTAAAGATCTTGAATTTACAGTATGTAATGACAGACTGTGTATACCTGACTGTGACGGTTTGAGAAAAAGATTATGGAGGAGATCCATTATGCTCCATACACGATTCATCCTGGAGTGACAAAGATGTATCATGATCTGAAGCAGCATTATTGGTGGCCAAATATAAAAGGTGATATAGCTAAGTTTGTGTCTACTTGTTTAGCCTGTCAGCAAGTTAAGATGGAACATCAAAAGCCATCTGGTTTATTACAGGAAATTCAATTGCCAGAATGGAAATGAGAATAGATAACCATGAATTTTGTAATTGGATTGCCAAAGACACAGAGGGGCTATGATTCTATTTGGGTAATAGTGGATAGGTTAACTAAATCAGCTCACTTTTTGGAAGTAAAGACCAACTATACAACAGTTCAGTATATTCAACTATATGTTGATAAGATTGTTAGACTGCATGGTGTGCCATTGGTGATTATCTTTGATAGGGGTACTCAGTTTACTTCTAGATTTTGGCAGAAATTCCAGGAGGCTTTGGGTACTAAGCTACATTTCTGTACTGCATTTCACCCACAAACAGTTGGTCAGATAGAGAGAACTATTCAGACTTTAGAGGATATGTTAAGACTCTGTGTGATGGATTATAAGGGCAGCTGGGATCATTATCTGTCATTGATAAAATTTTCATACAATAATAGTTACCACTCCACTATTGACATGGCATCATATGAGGTACTGTATGGGAGAAAGTACAGATCTCCTATCTATTGGGTAGAACCTGGAGAAAGACAGTTAAAGGGCCCTGATTTAATTAGAGAGACAATGGAAAAAGTGCCCATGATTAAGGAAAGAATTAAGACTGCCTTTAGTAGGCAGAAGAGTTATGTTGATCCTAAGAGAAAGGATGTGCAGTTCAGTGTAGGTGATCATGTGTTTCTTAAAATCTCTCCAATGAAAGGAGTTATCAGATTTGGAAAGAAAGGAAAGTTGTCACCTAGATACATAGGTCCTTTTGAGGTTTTAGACAGGGTAGGGAATGTGTCCTTCAGATTGGCACTACCTCCAAACATGGGACATGTGCATCTAGTTTTCCATATTTCTATGTTGAGGAAATATGTATCACATCCATCCCATATTCTTCAGGTACAGGATGTAGAGATAAATGAAGAATTAGCTTATGAAGAAGTGCCAGTTGATATAGTTGATCAGCAGATTAGACAGCTTCACAACAAGAGCATTCCTATGGTTAAAGTCTTATAGAGAAATAGGACAGTAGAGGAATGTACTTCGAAGAGTGAGGCTGAGATACCCATCTTTATTTCATGATTCAGGTTTCTATTCTACATTTTTCATTAAATATATTCGAGGATGAATTTAATTGTAGGGGGGGAGGGGGAGGAGGCAGAATGTAACACCTTTGAACTTAAGCTTTAAAAGGGCAAACTTAAGAGATTTGTCTTTTGTTTAAATTGATATGTAATATGTATGTTTATGCTTGAATTGAATGTTTATGCATGTTTTAGAAAGTTTTACAAATGTAAAAGTTCTTTAAAGGCTGTTAGGAAGAAATCGGGAAAAATTTAATTTTTGGTGAGCTGGGGGTAAAATGATCATTTCACACCCTTCAAGTTTTATGGAAATTAACATGATATTTGAAGGTAGAAAAGAATATTAGGACATAAAAATGATGATATTTAATTTATTTGAACTTTTGTTGGAGAATTAAACCCGGTTAAAAATAGTTCCCGACAAGCTGCTCAATTGAGGTGTTTGAGGTGCTTCATTTAAACTAAGGGCAATTTTGTCTTTTCCTTTTGAGATATGGAATTATATGGTGTATGCAACATTATGGAATCATTTTAGGTTTGATTAAATCTAATCATTGGATGAAATGATAAAGAAATGGATGGTTGGATGAATAGGTTTCACCATTTCTACCATAAGCCTAATGCAAAAGATGACACCTTTGATATTTAACTTAGATTTTTCCCACCACTTCAATTTTCTTCATCTTCCTTATCTTATTTTCAGCCAAGTTTTCTCTCTCACCATTGATAGGTTTCAGCCACTTTGAGAATCCACTAAAAGCTGTTGTTTTCTTTCATTTGTTGATAGAAACTAGTTAATTCCAACCTTGTAAACACTAATCTAGCTTTAGATTTCAAAGAAAAACAAGAAAAAGATAAGAATCAAAGCTTTGAAGTTTTTGAAGAACTTTTGGTAAGTTAATGGTTTTGTGATTCTTTTGATTCAAATATGATTATAGGTGTTCTTTGATGTTTATTAGTATTCAAATCATATTTTGGATGGATGAAATTCAAAAAGTTGGAATGAAATCCTAATAGGAAGAACTTTGAATCAAAGTATGATTTTGATAAATCTTTTGGTTCAAATGATGTTTATTTGATGTGAATAGCATAAATATATGGTTAAATGATGGAAACAAATGCTAGATGCACACTGTCCAAATTTGGTGGCAAGGCTAACCTATATGAAACCTCTCCAACCTTATCTAAAATCTCAAATGGTTCGATGTACCTTGGAGATAAATTTCCTTTCTTGCTAAACCTTAAGACTCCTTTCATAGGTGAGACCTTTAAGAATACTAAGTCTCCAACTACAAACCAAACATCTCTCCTCCTCAGGTCTGCATAACTCTTTTGTCGACTGAAAGCTGTCTTCAACCTTTCCCTTATGAGTGGAACCTTCTCTGCTGTATATTAAATCAATTTAGGCCCTTCAATATGCTTCTCTTCCACTTCATCCCAACACAAAGGAGACCTACACCTTCTACCATATAAAGCTTCATAGGGAGACATCTGAATCGTCGAATGATAACTATTGTTGTAGGCAAACTCTATCAATGGCAAGTGCTTATCCCAATTTCCTCCAAAATCTAGAATGCACATCCTTAGCATATCTTCTAGAGTTTGGATAGTTCTCTCTGACTGCCCATCCCTCTGCAAATGAAAAGCTGTGCTGAAATCAAGTTGGGTACCCAAAGACTCTTGTAATTTTTGCCAAAACCTTGAAGTAAACTGGGTACCTCTATCGGATATGATGGAAACCGGTATTCCATGGAGTCTCACTACCTCATCAACATATATCTGTGCATACTGTGAAACTGTGAAGGTTGTCTTGACTGGCAAAAAGTGAGCTGACTTTGTCAATCTATCAACAACTACCCATATTGAGTCATGCCCACTTGAAGTACTTGGAAACCCTACAACAAAGTCTATGATTATTCTCTCCCATTTCCATTCTGGCAAAGGTAACTGTTGAAGTAATCCCGAAGGTTTCTGATGTTCAAATTTCACTTGTTGACAAGTTAAACACCTTGCCACAAACTCAGCTACATCCTTTTTCATTCCACTCCACCAATAGGAATTCTTAATGTCATGGTACATCTTTGTTGCACTTGGATGCACATTATACTTGGCTTAATGTGCTTCCTTAAGAATCATATCTCTCAAACCATCAACTGCTGGAACACATAATCTGTTATCATGTCTCAATATGCCATCAGTCACAACAAATCCGAGAGCTTTCTCTGATCCCATATTGTTCTTTAGATTCACTAACTGAGGATCTTTGTCTTGAGCTTCTCTAATCTCATCAATGAGAACCGACTTGACTTGGAAATATGCTAAAAGCACTCCTGAATCTGACAAATCCAAACCGATTCCCATATCATTCAATCTCTGCATTTCCTTCACTAATGATCTTCTACTCACTTGGATATGGGCTAAACTTCCTAAAGACTTCTTGCTTAATGCATCTGCCACTACATTAGCTTTTCCTGGATGATACAAGATTTCACTGTCATAATCCTTAAGCAATTCAGCCCATCTTCTTTGCCTAAGGTTAAGATCTTTCTGCTGAAATATATATTTCAAACTCTTGTGATATATGAAGATCTCACACTTCTCCATACATATAATGTCTCCATATCTTCAAGGCAAACACAAATACAGCCATCTCAAGATTATATGTTGAATAATTCACCTCATGCTTCCTCAACTGTCCAGAAGCATAGGCTATCACCTTACCATATTGTATAAGTACACAACCAAGCCCTACTCTCGATGCATCATAATACACCGCATATCCTCTTTCACTAGACGACAAAGCTAAAATAGGTGTCGTGGTGAGACAAGTCTTTAACTTTTAGAAACTTTTATCACATGCATCTGTCTATATGAATTTCACTTGCTTTTGGGTAAGCTTACTCAAACGAGTTGCAATTTTGGAGAAGTCCTGAACAAACCTTCTGTAGTAGCCTGCCAAACCCAAGAAACTTCTAACTTTTGAA
This sequence comes from Aleurites moluccanus, assembly GCA_948193065.1. Taxonomy (NCBI): domain Eukaryota; kingdom Viridiplantae; phylum Streptophyta; class Magnoliopsida; order Malpighiales; family Euphorbiaceae; genus Aleurites; species Aleurites moluccanus. The sequence goes on from CANXYC011682043.1 coordinate 8,619, forward strand.
ACATTTGTGGGTCTAAGCCAACTATGAATTGCATCCACCTTTCTAGGATCAACTTCAAGCCCATCCTTGCTCACCATGTGCCCTAGAAAGCCCACACTCTTAAGCCAAAACTCACACTTTGAAAATTTAGCAAATAGCTGATGCTCTCTCAAAGTCTATAACACAATCCTAAGATATTCCCTATGCTCTTCTTCACTCTTAGAATACACAAGAATGTCATCAATAAACACAATGACAAACTTGTCCAAAAATGGCTTGAAGACTCGGTTCATCAAGTCCATAAATGTAGCTAGTGTAATAATCAATCCAAATGGTAATACTAGAATCTCATAATGACCATATCTTGTTCGAAAAGCTATCTTTAATACATCCTCATTTTGAATCCTCAATTGATGGTAACCTGATCTCAAGTCTATCTTGGAGAAATGATTTGCACCCTGCAATTGATAAAATAAATCATCTATCCTTGGTAAAGGATACTTATTCCTGATAGTTGCTTTGTTGAGTTGACTGTAATATAGGCATAATCTCATAGAACCATCCTTCTTCTTCATAAAGAGTACAGGTGCACCCCATAGTGAACTACTAGGTCTGATGAATTCCTTGTCAAGCAAATCTTGTAATTAAGTCTTTAACTCTCTCAATTCTACAGGTGCCATATGATATGGAGGAATAGAAATCGGATTTGTGCCAGATAGCAATTCAATACCAAATTCTATCTCTCTATCTGGTGGCAAACCAGGTAACTCTTCAGGAAAAACATCTGGAAACTCGTTAATAGTATGAATCTGCTCCAAACCTTTTACTTCCTTTTGAGTATCTCGGACATAAGCCAAATATCCTTAGTACCCTTTCTTCATCAATCTCTTTGCCCCTAAGACTAATATCATATTATATGGTGCTTCACACCGTTCCCTTTTGAACTCAAGCTCCTCACCCGAAGGTGGCTTGAAGACTAACTTCTTCCCATTGCAATCTATGGTTGCATTATACTTGGACAACTAATCCATGACTAAAATCACATCAAATTCTAACACAGGCAACACAATCAAGTCTACTTCTAAACTCTTACCACTTATGCTAACCACACAAGATGGATAAAAATCATGAACTTCAATCTCTTTCTTTAAAGGAGTCGATACTACCAAAGCATTCTTAAGTAATTCAAATGGCACATTCAATTTCTTAGTAAAACATGAAGAAACAAATGAATGTATAGCTCCTAAATCAAACAACACTCTAGCATTCAAAGCCTGAATAGGAAGAATACCTGTGAACATAGTGTTAGAAGTTTGGGCCTCCTGCTGGGTAAGAGCAAACATTCTTCCTTTACCTTTTCCCATAGGTGCCTGACTAGTAGCTTGACCAAAAGTCTGACCTGAACCTCTACCTGCCTTTGGAGTTCTACCCAAAATATCGTGGCCTACGCCGGACTGCTAACCAACACTCCTCTCCCTAACCATTTAAACTATAGTCTAAGAAGATTGAGATCTAGCTCCTAAAGAAGGTTGTGGATAATCCTAAAGCAACTGGCCATGCTGTCCATATCCATAACATGCACCTGACCCAAAGAAACAAGGTCCTCTATGAAGCTTACCACATGTAGGACAAAGAGGATTAGAAGTCCTAGGTGGTGCAGAACTGGTTGTACCATAACTCATCTGAGAAGTGAATCTAGAGGGATTTGGTCTCTGCTGTGATCTCCCTGAAGGTCCTCTATATCCACTCTGGGAAGCTGAATGGTGAGAGATATTCATGCTCTTTATCCCTCTATCCTGCCTGGAGGAACTTCCAATCTTTGCCTTCTTCTCTTCCCTTTATGATCTAACCTCCATCTCTCTATTCTCTATTACTCTAGCCTTATCCATAAAATTAGAGTAAGAGTCAAACTCAAGAGCAGCCAAAAATTTAAACAATGTAGCTATAAGTCCTCTATGAAACCTCGGAATCCGTATTGCTTCTGTAGGCACAAAAGTTGGAGCAAACTTACTCAACTGACTGAATTTCTTTGCATACTCTGAAACAGTCATACCAAGAGTCTGAACCAACCTCTCAAACTC
>CANXYC011682262.1:0-13123 GCA_948193065.1 Aleurites moluccanus
CGAAAAAATAAAAAAAAAACAAAAAAAAAAAAAAAGATTTTTTAATTAAAAATATTATAAAAAAAAAAAATATTTAAAAAAAAAAAAAAAAAAAAATTATTATAAATATAATATAAAAAAAAAAAAATAAAAAAAAAAAAAAAAAAAATCTGCATTTTTTTTTAACCAAAAAAAAAAAAAAAAAAAAAAAAAAAAAAAAAAAAACCGTGAGCTAGGCAAAGAAAGAAGAAAAAATTTCTTTTGCTTCGGCCATTAGAGGAAAATTAAGGTTTTGGAAAATTTTTCTAAGCTAGAGTGGAAATCTTCATCAAATATCTTCCATTTCTTCAAGCTAAGTTCAAACTTGCATTTGGGTGAGAAGTTTGAAGGAGTTAGGGTTTTGACCATCCTTGAAAGTTAAAGGTAAGTTAAAATTCTGGATTGTTTGATGATTAATTGACATTTAAATGTTGAGTTATTGATTAATTTGAAGGATTCATCACCTAACGGGTAGAAATGCTTTGAGGCCGAATTGAATGGGAAAATTTGGGGGAAAAATGATTTTTTGCTATAATGAAGCAATTGATTTTATAAATGTTGTTAAATGGATTCAATTGCTTTTAATTTAATGATTAAATCAATGTTGTATTTCAAGTGTGGAAGAGACATTAAAACCGAATGGAAATTAGGGTTAGGTGTGAGGAACTCTTACACATTGTTCCAATTGAGTGTTTAAACTTCCAATTGACATGGTGAATTGACAAATTAAATACTTAAATTAAAGAACAAATACAAAAGGAGGAAAACCCCCTATGGTCGAATGCCCTAGATTGAGGGAAATAGGGAATTAACTTGGTTTTGGTGAAATTGATTGTTTAGATGTGTAATTGGTAGCTTGAATTGTTCAATTATAAGTATAATTAGGAGAATTAATATTCGATTGAGAAAAAACCCCTTAAACCGAACCTAATTAGGGCAAAAATGAGGAACTTGATTTGATTGTGTGTAATTGAGCTTGGAATTGTTAAATTGATGTGGTTAATTGTTGAATTATGAAGTTGAATTGGAAAAATTAAGCTTAGATGGCATAACCCTTTGTAGACCGAAATGCTTTTGATTTAGGGTTAGGGTTTATAAGGTGAATTATGTGTATAATTTGTTAATTGTGTGTAATGTGTTTAGTTGATAGGTGTTTAATGAAAATAAGAAGTAATTGGTACACTTGGAATGTGTTTGAATTGAGTTTAGGTCTTTATGACCTATAAAGTTCAAAATACTTTGGCATGAAATCTAGGCTTGAACGTAAGCCCAAACTTTCTTTAATATGTTAATATATATGTGAATTAATGTGTTCTATAAAGAATATGAGGTTTAAATATTTGTAGCCTAAGTTGAGATTTGGCCGAATGACTTATATGTGCAAAAAGGGTGAATTTTTCATTTGATAGGAAATATGACCATTGATTGTGAGTATATGTGTATTTGATGTGTATTGTGTGTATATGTGATGATTTGAATCTTTACTGAAAGAATATATATATATATATATATATATATATATAGGCGAGCCTCCCGAGGAAGGGACCAGTCGGGCAGTCGCCGCGACAGTTAGGGGGTCGTCGGGCTAGCTAGGAGCTACATGCCTTAGGTAAGTTTTGGAAGTAAGTTTTTATATACAATTATTGCATTTAAGCATCATATGGCATATCATATGCATTTGAAATGATTTGATTCATAAAAACCCTAATTTCATGTGAAATGTCCAATTGGCACCAAAAATGACCCTCCGAACTGACCTTAACTGTCCTAAACTTCCGACTGATATAATTTGAAACCTAGAAAGTATTTTAACCTGATACCTAGCCCAATCCTTTCCCCTGTCTCTAAGCTTCAAATTGATACCAAATAGTCCACCTAAATATGTTCGTAATATAAATAACCATAAACTCTTCAAAAATCCTAAAACGGACCCGTAATTTGACATGCCATTTGTGCTAGCAAAACTGGGCCTCGGCGAGCCCGTTTCTTAACTTTGGCCAGCATGTCTATATGGTACTTGTGACATGAAAATGAGTTTTTATATATATAATTGAGCTATATTTATGAATCTATACCCATTATATGAGGTTTTTGCATATGATATCATAACATGGCTACTTCGACGGTGTAGCGGGATTTTTCGTCGACCGTATGCACACTGGTTTCTTATTTGACCCTTACTAAGGAAGGGAGTTATATTCTCTTGTCGTAAGAGCAGATCACTCTTATGTAACTACTTGTTTGGCGCTATTGCGCCATATATATACTTGTAGCACGATTGTGCATATTTGACATATTTGGCCCTATTTACCTGTTATATCATATGTGATGTGACTCATACTACATGTTATTATCGTTCTCCATATGTTGAACATTTCATATGCTATACTTATAGTTCATCACTTGTTACCACATATTTTCAGTATTATTTGTTCTATCCCTAGCTATTACTGCTCCTAACCATTTTAAGTTCCGGTTCAGCTTCAATGGTATATAATTTTCATGCATTTTTGTATATAACTACTTACTGAGTATTTTATACTCACCCCCGCAGTTTTAAATTTTTTCAGGTAACGGTGAGATCAGAGTTTCACAGGCTTCTCTTTCTTCGCCATGGAAATTTTGATATATATATGTAAATATTATAAGTAAATCTTTTATCCAAATTTCTATCTAGTAGCTCCATGGTAACCAAAGTATGAGTATTTAGGTTGATATGTACGTATTTATCTATGTGTGTATGTTGATATAGTTGCCCAGTTTGGTATTAATATTGACGATGGTTTATGTTGTGAAATTATATGGCTGAGTTGAGAATGTGGAGATGGAGTTGAGTTGAGAAATGATATTTTGAAGTGTTTAATTGATAAATGGCAAGTTGGCACGTTAAAAATACAGAGGAAACTCTGCCGAATTTTCGGCAGAACATTGGCATAATGTATATGTATGAGATTTAATATGAATGAACTTGTGTGTTGTATGAACTATTAGTATGAATAAGGTTTATGAGCATAAGAAATAGACCTAGATATAATCTAAAGGCATGGAACCTGTGTTAGATGTATAAGCTAAATTGTATTAGGGATTCATCGAGGTACTGGTAGCCACAGGCGAATCCCGTATCCTTGGACCATTGCGGCTCTCTGGTTTGGGTTGTGACATTTTTAACAAAGAAAATCAAAAGATTTGATTTTAGAATACTAGTAATTAAATCTTCTCACAGAGAAGTACATCAAGAAAGTTCTTGATTGTGCTCTTTGAAAAAAAAAACTTGTTGAACTCTTGTTGATTTTGATGATGTATGAAAAACCTCCTTGCAAAGTTTTTATGTGTTATACATTGGTTTATTATTGTATTATTGTTATTTTTTTGAGGATGTAAATAGGAAATACTTTGAAAACAATAAGAAAGATGACCAAACCTGGAGTAACGCAGGTGACAATTAACTTAACAATCATTAGCTCTGAAAGGTTAAATTTCAAAGGATAATAGAGCATTTTCATGCCCGTGAAAAATATCTTCATTCATGTTACAACTCTGATCCTTAAAATAGTCTGAGACACACAGAGCTTTTTTACGACCATGAAGAAATCATTCACGATCGCTAATATTTGACTTGTAAAAATGGTCTAAGACACAAAAAGGATTTTCACATCCGTTAAAGATTATTCACGACCATTAATCCTCAAGTCTTAACACCTGTTATGGTTTCTTAATGGTCGTTACTTCTGTGTATCTGTCAAATATGTTTGAAAAATATAGCCGTTGAAAATAATTTTTAAGGGTGGTCTTGCATTTAATGCACCTAAATGGTCATATTTATTACACAAGGCTTGAAAACTATAAATAGAAGACTATTTGAAGTTGAAGGAAGACTTTTAAACATAATTGAAAGCCATATAAAGACTATTCTATAGAAAAAGTTTTAACTCTTCATTCTCTCTCAAAAGCTTGAACAATTATGCTTTAAACTCATTTGATTTGTATTCAAAAAGTGTAAAAGCTATTGTACTTCATCTTATATTCTTAAGATAACTTTGCTTAAGTATTAGAAATACTTGTAAACCTCTTTATATTAAAGTGTGTTTCTAATAGTGGGTGGTATTCCATTATTGGGCAAAATCCTGAACAAATTATTATAAGGACGAAATCCTGAACAAACTATTGTAAGGGCGAAATCCTAAAAAGTATTATTGCAAGTGTTGGGCGCAATCCAGGTTAACTAGTGGAATCTCAAGTCGTGGTCTTAAGAGAAGTGAACGTAGAAGAAGATTTGTGCTACGAACCACTATAAAAATAATTGGTTAAGAATTCTCTAACCTTTGCCCTACTTTAAGTATATTTGCATTATATTTTCTATTATATTGCATTTAGGATGAGAATTGCATTAGAATTATATAATCCTATTCACCTCCCTCTAGGATTATTGCCATATTGGGATCACAATTGGTATCAAAGCTTGGGCTCTAGTTTATTCAAATCTAATGATTTTTAGAGCTTACGATTCATAAATATGGCAGACACTTCTACTTTCACTTCTACATTTGATGAAGGATAATGTTCTACAAGACCACCACTATTTCATGGTACCAATTTCAATCAATGGAAAGTGAGAGTACGGGTGCATATTTGTTCCAAGAGAATGGAATTATAGGAAGTTATTGAAAAATGATCTTTTGTTCCAATGGAAGACAACTCAACCACACCTACAGCCACTTCTAATCATATGGCTGGAGATAAAAGAAAAATGTCAAATTATTTCAAGGCTTTGGACTTGTTATTTTGTGCTCTTGATTCTATGGAATTCAACCGAGTTTCCGCATGTGAGTTGGCTAAGCAAATATGGGATGTGCTTCAAGTCACTTATGAAGGAACAAGTCAAGTCAAGAACACCAAAGTAAACATGCTCACATCACAATTTGAAAATTTCATGATAAAAATGATGAAACCATATGTGACATGTACAAGAGATTCACAATAATTATGAATGACTTGAAGGGTCTTGACAAAGTATTCACACAAAAAGAGCTAATCACTAAACTCTTAAGATCTTTACCGACAAAGTTTAATGCCAAGGTGGATGCTATAGAAGAGTAAAAAAATCATAGCTCCATGACTCTTGAAGACTTGGTAGGAAAGTTAATGACCTTTGAACTAAAGATTAGGAATAGAGAAGTCACAAGAGACAAAGACGAAGAGAGAACTTTCAAGAAATAGAAAGGAGTTGTTTTAAAATCAATTATGGAAGACAAAGATGATTCCTCTAGTGATGAGGATGAAAATGAAAATATTGCCTTGCTTACACAAATTCAAAAGAAAGAACCTCAAAGAAAAGAAGAACCAAAATGATAAATCCGAGGTGATATGCTTTGAATACAAGAATCGGGTCATATCAAGATGGATTGTCCTAATCTCAAGTATAAGAAGAAGAAAGAAAGGAAAAAAGAAGAAATTTAGTAAAAGAAACAAACCTTATGCCTCTTGGAGTGGTAGTGACACTTCAAGTGATAAAGATTCATTCGATGAAGAAGTTGAAAAAATATCAACCTTTGAAAAAAATATCAACCTTTGCTTTATGGTAAAGGAAAAACTTCAAGTGAAGACCATGAGGTAACTTCTAACCCTTACATTTTAATTAAATTAAAAGATTCTTTTAATGAATTAATGGAAAACTTTTTATGTGTTTTAAAAAAAACAAGATTTTGAAGAAAAATTTGCTTAAATTAAAACTTGAAGTTGAACAGGTTTCCATAAATGAAAATCTTTTTACTCAACTTGAGAAATTTAAAAATGATTATTCAAACCTCTTACGTGAACATGATAAAGTAAAGAGTGATATCAAAAATTCAAATGAAATCTTGAGCAAGTTCACACAAAGTAGCAAAACTCTTGAAAATATCATTGTTTCACAAAAAATGATTTTTGATAAAGCCGAATTAGGATTTCATACAAATTTCAAAGTCAAAAAGGTTAACACCTTCTTTGATAAGAAAGTAAAAAATTCTAAAGGATTGCAAAATGCAACTATTGCAAGTTCTTTGGTCACACAAATTTTAAATGTCCTATCAAATATAGGAGACCTTACTCCATCAAAAGGGTATGGGTTCCTTAAGGATCAATCCCAATTGATGAAGATGTAAGAAATCTAAAGTATGCTAATATGAATGGACCCAAAGGAATTTGGGTACCAAAGAAGGAATGAATAAATTTTTGTTTTGTAGGTCAAAAAGATAGTTGGATAATGGATAATGGATGCTCCAAGCACAGGAATGAAGACAAATCCAAATTTATTGAGCTTAAAGCTAAGAACGGGAGTGTGAGCTTTAATGACAACTCTAAATGAAAAGTGATTGGTGTTGGCTCAATAGACAACGGTGATGTATCCATATCTAAAGTGCTTTTTGTTGATAATTTAAAACATAATTTGTTGAGCATTAGACAACTTTATGATGTTGGTTATGGAGTCATTTTTTATTCACTTGTGTGTGAAGTAATGTACATCAAAACCAACAAGATAGCTTTTATTGGATATTGCCAAGATAACATATATGTTATGGACCTAAATAATTCTTCTCATAAAAATATTTATTTGTTTACATCAAAAAATGAAGATTTATTATTATGGCATAGAAGACCATATCATGCCAGTATGGATGTAATCTCCAAGCTTTTGAAAAGAGATTTGGTTAATGGTTTGCCAAAATTAATTTTCAAAAATGAAAGCATTTGTGATGCTTGTGCAAAAGGCAAATACTCTAGAAATTTTTTTAAACCTAAAAATATTATTTCAACTTTTACATATTGATTTTTTTGGTCCAACTAGAACATCTAGTCTTGGTTGAAAGCACTATTTTCTTATTGTGGTTAATGATTATTCTAGATACACATGGGTACTTTTTATTACTCATAAACATGAAGCATTTCATGTATTCATTCCTCTTATAAAATCTTTGCAATCCCAAAAAAGTTACATTATCATTAGGAGTGACTATAGAAAAGAATTTGAATATTTCAATTTTGAAATGTATTTCAAAGAGTATGGCATAACATAATTTTTCGGCACCTAAAACCCCTCAACGAAATTGAGTTGTTGAAATGAAAAATAGGTCGCCAATTGAAATGGTAAGAATAATGCTTTGTGAAAATAATTTGTCTAAGTATTTTTGGGCTGAAGTGGTTAACAACTCTTACTACATTTTAAATCGAGTAATGATTAGACTTATCCTTAAGAAGACTCCATATAAGTTATGGAGAGGAAGAAAATTTAATGTTGCATATTTTCATCCATTTGGTGGTAAATAAATATTTTGTATTAAATAATGGAAAAGAAAATTTGGAAAATTTGATGCCAAATCGAATGAAGTATTTTTCTTGGTTATGCATTAAACTCTAAACTTATAGAGTCTCTAATAAAAGAACTCTCTGGGTTGAAGAATCTATTCATGTTATATTTGATGAATTTTCTTCTAAGCATAGTGATAAGTCCAATAATCATGATAAAGTTATAGAAGAAATGATGGGAGATCTAACATTGAAAGAAAGTTAAGAACAAATCATTGACTTGGACAAGAAAGATAAGGACAATGAAGAATCCATACAACCTACTCATCAACAATAAGAACCAAACCATCCAAGAGTAAGGAATGAGGTAAAAAAAAATACTCAAATCATTAGTGACCCAACTCAAGGTGTAAGAACAAGATTAAAAGTCCATAATACTTATGAGTATGTGATTTCCTCTCTCAAATGCAACCAAAAAGCATTGAATAAGCTCTTGAAGATGATCAATTGATTATAACTATTGTCACATCCCGATTTTATAACATGACGGTCCTATGATGCAGGAGATGCCAGAGGAGACCGACACTCGTAGAACCCAGTATCACATACTATTATCAATTACTATCAAATTATTAACCAATTTTTCAAATTATATCCATTCTGTAATATGTCTGTTTGTCTAAAACTCATTCTGTAATTGGCTGTAATTACCATCATTTCATGCCATATTCATACTTAAATTCATATTATACTATACATACATAATTATAGTCTAACTATGTCATTTATATAATCCATGTGTGAGGTCTCGCCTGAGCACCGTGTCCTGTCCAACTGAATGGAATAAAAAATGCTTATTTGGGACAATTTCTCATGGATTGAGATGACTCTGGCGCCTTTTATTTGAAAATGATTTTGAGTTTTGAAGTCGCCACCTTAAGTTATTTTTGTTAGGAAAATTTAAGGTAAAAACCCATTTTGACTCTAATTTTATCTCAAAGGAAAAAAGTGCACTAGTCTTTGAAACCAAAGAGGATTCGGGGACTAGGTTTTCGGTTGAACTTGGCTTCTAATTTTAACCTTGATTTAAAATATTTTGATGAACAATTTAAACAATGACATAAATAAATGAAATGAAACATAAGATGAATACATAAAGAAATAAAGCAATAAGAGAGAGCAATAAAGTAAATTATTACAATTCAAAAACTCAAAATATGGGGTATCAACTCTAGCCATTATAGGTTCTAAGTTGATCACATATTCCCCAAAGATCTAAGCTAAAATAAAGAAAAATACATCCAATAAACAAAATAAGAATCGAATAAACAAAGTAAAAGGAAAAAGTTGGTTTTTTAACATTTTTGGATTTGAAACTTTTATACAGCTTGTCTGCGTATCCCGTTGAATGGAAATCAAAACCCACATAGTTCTTCCTTCTTGCGAATGAGGGTTGATTTTATGCTCAATTTATCATGCTTTGGTTCTTTATTTTGATTCTCTATCAAACTAAAGAAAGGTAGAAGATGAGTCGTTTATTTTGATGCTCGATCAAAATAAGAAAAAGAATGAGTTTATGAGTTGATACCTTTTGTCTTGATCTTTGGGGAGGAGGCAGACGGAGTACTCTTCCGGATTGGAGTTCCACCTTGAATAGATCGAAGCACGGGGAGATGGTCGAACTGTCTTTTACCTGGCAATTCAAAAGAAAAGAAAACAAATGAACATAGTTACTTTATGTTAAATAAATTTTGAGGCTCCACACGCCTCGGATTTCATCCTTCTTTAGCTCAAAGAGAATTAAAGAAAATAAGAAAAATAGGTATATGGGGGAGAATAGAGTGAAATCAAATAGTGAAAACTCAAACTAGATGATTTTTTGTGTGTTTGGAAGGTGGGAGGAGGCTTTCTATTTATAATAGAAGCTTGAGGGGTCTCATTTCATCATTTCCTGATGTGGGATTTGGTGAAAAAGGTGCAAAGTACGGAGCTGCCGCAGAACAGAAGGGGGATTGCCACCAGAGAGGGGTGGTGGCGCCGCCAGAGAAGGAGGGTGGCAGCAGGTCCAAAGGATGGCGATAGCCAAAAGGGTGGTAGTGCTACCGCCTCCAAAGCATGGAGGCACCACCACTTGCCTAGGGCAGCACCGCCATTAGGGTTGGCAACAAGGCCATCCCTTAAGGGTGGCAACCTAAGCCCGGACTCGTCCTGATGCTTTCTAAGTCCGTCTGTGAATGATTTAGGCATTGGTGCTTGGCACAAGTCCGATGGGAGTAAAAAATCAGTGTTCACAACTGCCTCTCAGTATGGTTACTTTTCTAGAAAAGTAATCATGATGATAGTGGACACAGACTACCATGATAAGGTAAAGATATCCTAAGGTTATCCTAAGAAGGATACGAAGAGGTGCTCTTAAGGTTGCCCCCAAAAAGGTTAGCAAAAGATCCTAAAGCTACCTTTATGATGGTTTGAAAAACTTCTAAGGCTACCCTTATAAAAGTTTGATGAGATCCTAAAGCTATCCTTAGAATGATATGAAAAGCTTCTAAGGCTACCCTTAGAAAAGTTTTGATAAGATCCTAAAGCTACCCTTAGGATGGTCTAAAAAGTTTCTAAAGCTATCTTTAGGATGGTTTGAAAAGCTTATAAGGCAACCCTTAAAAAAGTTTGATGAGATCTTAAAGCTACCCTTAAGATGATCTGGAAATATCCTAAAGCTACCCTTAGGATGGCCTGAAAAGCTTTTAAGGCTACCCTTAGAAAAGTTTGATGAGATCCTAAATCTACCCTTAGGATGATTTGAAAAGATCTTAAAGCTACCCTTAGGATGGTCTGAAAAGTTCCTAAAGTTACCCTTAGGATGGTTTGAAAAGCTTCTAAGGCTACCCTTAGAAAACTTTGATGAGATCCTAAAGCTACCTTTAAGATGACTAAATGGATGATTCTATAAAAGGAACCTAATTTGCAATAGGTTTTGAACAGAGAGGTCCTAACAATGCCTTAGGATAGTTGTTATATGTTGGAGAAGATAAACCCTAAGGATATCCTAGGATGGTTGACTTTAGAAACGGAGAGTCCTAACTCTACTTTAGTATAAATCCTAAGGATACTTAACATTAGAAATGAGAACCATGACTCTGCTATAGGTCTTAGAATGAGGGATCCTAACTCTATACTAGGCTGATAAGAATGTTGTGCTAAAGATGATATTGATACTATACTAAGCATACAGGATGAAAGTTGATGCTGGTGCTATGTTAAACATATAGGATGAATGCTCAAGAGTTTTGTCTTTAAACATCTTTCAGGGTGAAGTTAGATGAAAAATAGATTTTGATTTTCAAACATCTTTCAGAATGAAATTGGATGAAAAATGGATTTTGATTTCAAACATATTCAGAATGAAATTAGATGGAAAATGGATTTTGATTTCAAATATTTTTTAGAATGAAATCGGGTGAAAAATAGATTTTGATTTCAGATATTTTTCAGAATGAAATCAGGTGAAAAATAGATTTTGATTTCAAAAAAATTTCAAAATGAAATTAGGTAAAAATGGATTTTAATTTTCAAACATCTTTCAGAATGAAATCGAGTGAAAAATAGACTTTGATTTCAGACATTTTTCAGAATGAAATCGAGTGAAAAATAGATTTTGATTTCAGACATTTTTTAGAATAAAATTAGATGGAAAATGTATTTTGATTTTCAAACATCTTTTAGAATGAAATTAGATAGAAAATTGATTTTGATTTTCAAACATCTTTCAGAATGAAATTGGGTGGAAAATAAATTTTTATTTCAGACATTTTTCAGAATGAAATCGGGTGAAAAATAGATTTTTATTTCACCAAGGGCTATTTGGGTTTAAAATGATTTTTGGTTTGCTAATGGTTGCTTGGGCTTAAAATGATTGATATCTTTTCAAGTTCAAAATTAAATAAGTGAGACTTTAATGATATGTGACTTCTGAACCTTTGAGTTAAAGGAAATGATGCATGGCTTAAGAGATTTTCCAAAGTATGAGGAAATAAAGCAATTAGGGATGCCCTAAATCGAAAAGAATTTAATGAGATGCAATGCCCTGACTCTATGCTAGGCTAAAAGTGAAAACTTAAGCTATCTTTGGACAATCGATTTTTTTAAAAAAAAGCAAACCTAATTCCGTTCTAGTTTGGAAAATACATTTACCCTTTAAGGGTTTAATAAGCTTTAATTGACACTAATCAAGACTCTGAATCTGCATGTGCATCCTATTTCTAATGCATGTTTTGATAAATTTAATACCTTGAACCAGTGAAAGGCTGATATACAGTGTAAGGTGATAATTTATGAGAAATGTCAAATTGATGATTGAAATTTTAGCAAGATGCCCCAATTTTTGAAGGAAGGTGACTTGTGAAAAGGGATGACATGGTCTATTTTAGAAACTCAGTTTTTGTGAAATACCCTAAAAATATGCATAACAAGTTTTTGTGAAATAAGTTCTCAGTCTGTGGACTAAAATTATCGAAATGGCTAAGGAAAATTTTAGAAACTCAATTAGAGCGAAAACGAGAAAATTTTTCTGAAATCGTTGGTACCGATATCTCTGTCGTAAAGTAGCAATACGGTCGACGGATGAATTTCTGAATTTGGATTGAGGGCATATTATAATGTATATTCATGTGTGAATACAGTAAAAAGAAATATGAGAAAATGTTTAGGAACACTAATAAAGTAAGCAATGGCAAAACCATAAATAAAGGAAATTTTCGGTGAATAGTGAAAATTTGGCTGTCTGAGTTTCAAAACGGCTCTGAAACTATTTTTATTAATTAGTATTAATAAAAATAAGATGTTTGAATATTCACTTTGAATACAAATTCCCGACAAAATTATCGAAATAATTTATCGAGCGAAAAAGGACGAAAAGCAAATTTTGAAAAATTGAAGGACCAAAAGGATAATTTGCCAATTTTATCTTACTATAAAAACAAGACTTAGCTAAAATTTTCTGCCTATTTCTCTTCTTCCACCGTGAGCCATTTCCTTCTTTTCCATTTGAAATTTTTCTTTGATTTGTGAAGAAAAGTTGTTGTAAACCTAAATCTAAAACCATACAAACACTAATCCATCAAAAAGTGTTTGGAGTGATAGGTGAGTCTTCTATGCATCAAATAACATGCCTAAATTGTTAAAACATCAATTGGATTCCATATGTGAAAAGGCCATTTTGGTCGAACCCTAATAGGCATTATTTGCTTGATTTTGTGCTTGGCTTTTGGATTTGTTTTCCATGCTCATTTGATGCCTTTGTTGAAGATTATTGAGTTATAGTTGTTGCCTATAAATTGCTTTCCATGTGTATGTTCATTGATAATTGGGGCAATGTCAACATTACACTGAAACCATGTTGAAATTACACTGAAACCATGTCGAAAAATCCGTAGGACAACCAATTTGAATGTCAGCGTTGCCAGCGATAATAGCATGCCAATTGCATCAACTTTTTGGCCGCAAATGACCAAATTATGTTTGTTCCCATTTTTAGTTGTTAGACCTTTGGTCATCATTTAATCGATAACTATTGATATTTTATTGACTTTAGACTCATCCAATTGATTTCTGATGAGTTATTGATATTGTCGATGCCATTAGTTTGAAATGGTATTTATTGATGTGTTTATTGCTTCTATTGACTCCGAGGTGATTTGACAGAGCTGTCATTCCGACAGGGTAGTGCGTTCATGCAGTCGACCTTGTGCACATTGTATTGATTGATACCCTACACTATGAAGGGATGTCCTAGTCATAAGACCCGTATAGTCTTATGTTATATATA